>JAATLQ010033183.1:0-16856 GCA_013421005.1 Heliconius erato x Heliconius himera | reverse complement strand
AATACTAACTTACTTATTATATAACATTTCAACATCCGCTAGATGATGCAATTGTTTATGGTAATTGATACAGTTGCTTATGTTAAACGATACATAATTATACTTGATAACAAAAAGCTTCTGTTAAACGATACATGTTTATACTTGATAACAAAGAGCTTATGTTAAGGGTTCTGCGAATATACCAGAGCGGCCAACGGAATGTACTTGCTCAGCACTTTGGGATGACGTAACTATATCGTATGGCCAGTGACCACAAAATAAAATAACAATAACTGTAGACACCACGTATTTATTACTAAATGTCAGTAGCACCTGTATGCTATTTTTAGGAAGCTCCGAATTCGAAATCCGTAAATTATTCGTCATGTGGTTATTTTTATGACAAATTTATTGACACATATTTCTTTAAATCAATAAATTCTTAATTATAGACAAATATTAATGGTCGCATCCTATTTTATTGCCCAATAATTTGGTGTATATATATTTGAGCTCCTGCTAACATTGTTAATGTATTTAATATTTTTAAAATATAGTTCCTTTATGCTTAAAGATACGGAATAGTGTTTAATTGATCGGAATAACTTATCTTTTTTTCAACTAGTTAACCAGAACTAAGTATAAAAGCGAGTTAACATAAATTGGGAGTACATTAAAAGTAGAGTCGTTGCGGGAATTTAAACATGGCCACGATAACATACCTCGCCCTTATTCTGTCTGCGCAGTTTGCGGTTTCGTTGGCTAGGGGTAAGTTGGTAAAAATTGTATTCTATATTATGTAAATTATATTTAGATGTTTTGCACGTGCCTGCACATGCGGTGTTGAGTTCCGTCATTCAATATCCCCTTTCTTGGAATCGGGGAAATGCGAAGAGAAAGAGACTAGGTTCTTCTACTTACCCCGCCATGCGGAAAATGGTGTTATCACAATAAATAATTTTATAAAATTTTAATAATATTTAATTTATATAAAGTGTAAGCGCGACAGGTTGTGGGTTCAATTCCTACTCGAAGAAAACGTTTTTTTTTATTTTATCGCTCTTCTAATGGGACAAATCACGGCGTTGAGTTCCGCCACCCAATACGTAATACTTCAGAATTCAGAGGAAAGTAAATATATAATATAATTTTATAAATTATCAATAAGTGGCATCAGGCTGCATATTTTTTAATTTATTATTTTGTTTGGCAGTGCCGCTAAGATGTTTTATTGAAGATGACCGTCCTATCAAAGAATTTGGCAAAGCATTGTTTGAACAGGTTCTAGAGATACCTAAAACCAACCAACCGGAGCTTGGTAAACTGATTTTAAAAGATTTTGTAGTAGATCAAGATGGCTTGTTCTTGCAAGCAAAATCCTTCCAAGTTTTGGGTCTTGAAAATGCAATTGTGGATGATATCGGGTAAAGTAGATTATAATAATTTTAGTAACAACTAGTTCCTAAGATAAGCGGGAATTGGCGCGTAACATAACCAACTCTTCAGCTTTATGATATAAGTATACATTGATTTGTTTTACTTAACTTAGCTTCACGCTTTATCCCTAGCGGAATAGTCATGCATGTCCTCCGGGGGGTCCTCATGTTTTTTACGTGACCTTCTTCCAGTATCTTTGATACTGTGTTTTCGAAGGTCAACCGAGGTCTGCCCCGATCTCTCAATCCGATTTGTGACTTTTGAATTTCAGAATGAACTTAAATTCTAATTTGAGTCGTGTAACATTCCACACGGACATGTTGATAAGAGGCCTCTATAAAGCTGGCGGCTCTCTATTTTCCGTACCTATTGAGGGTGAAGGAGACTGTGAAATGGAGTACAGTAAGTATTGATTTATTTGTTATTTTTTTTCAGCTTCACGCTGTATCCCGCATGTAACAGGATAGGCAGAGGGAGCCTAGTGTTAAGATACTCTATTCCCCACATTCCGCCGAATTCTGGAGATCAATCGAGGCAAAACGCCTCGACACTAGAGCGATAAAATGTAAATATTAGATATTTAATTTCTTCGAGTGGTAATTGCAACCACAACCTGTCGCGTTGACTAGCCTATATTTATTTACTTCATTATAATTTTATTGTTTGTTTATTCGTTTGTGTTTTAATTGTTAGCTTAATACCAAATGTTTTACATATCTGGAATTAAATCATATAATGAAAGTAACACGTTTTATTTAATCTTTTTAGAAAATGTTCAAATTGATATGGTGTTACCTTTCGAAATCATCCAAGATGCAAGTGGTAAAAGATTTATGAATCTGAAAAGTTACAAATATTGGTATGACATAAAAGACGGCTCAATAAGATTAAATAACCTATTTGGTGGAAACAAGGAATTAAGTAAGTCAAGTTAATATTATATTACCTATTAATATTGTACTTTTATTAATATATTAATGAAAGAATTAATACAGCTTGCATGACACACAACATCCCATGAAATTGATTATTACTATGTTTTTATATCACTTGTAGTCAATTGATTCTCTTTTTTCCCCACCTTCGGCCTTACTTCTATATTACCTTAAGAGACTAGATAGGTAAGTACATATCATTTTCACATTTATATATCAATATTTTATAGATCTTTAGTTCTGTCATTTCTAGGATATATATTTTTTAACTTTTATGTCACACTCGACTGTGGTTTTAAAAGATAATTTCGTTATTTGATCTTCCATAATATGATAACCGAGCTAAATGCAGCCATTATCATAAATAAAAAAATAAATAAATCAGTTTCACGCTACATCCCGTAAACAGCAGGCTAGGCAAAAGGGAACCTAATGTTAAGACAATCCGTTTTTCACTTTCTGCTGAATTCTGAAGGCATTGCTGTATGAGTGGCGGAACTCAACGCCGTGCTGTGTGTCTACACCAAAGCGAAGAAATGAAAATATATATTTTAATAAATTTTTCGCGTTCACAGTCACAATATGTGCTCCTGCGTTAAGACTTAAAATAACTAAAATAAAATAAATTAAATTAAATTAGCTTCACGCTGTATCCCGCACACAGCAGGGTAGGCAGAGGGAACCTAGTGTTAAGACACTTCGTTCCCCACTTTCTGCCGAACTTTGGAGGCATTGCGTGTTGAGTGGCAGAACTCAACGCCGCGCTTTGCCTCAATACCAGAGCGAAGAAAATATAAATTTAAGTAAATATTTCATCTCCTCGAGTGGGAATCGAACCCACAACCAGTCGGTTTACAGTCACACTTTGTGCCACTGCACCACGACTGACCTCAAATAACTAAAAGGTACTAATTATTAATATATTTCAAATATTTATTTTAGGTGACGCTATGCACTACCTTATTAATCAAAATTGGAAGCTGATTACATTCTTATATGGAAAAGGTGGAACTGATCAAATCGTTAAACACATATTCAATGTATTCAAAGATAATTTACTCAGAATGCCACTTAGACAGTCATGTTGATATGAGTGCATATTCTCATACGGTTCTAGCACTGTCACAAAAAGGGAAATATTATGCTCACCAATATAAAAAACTACATATCATATTATAACTCAGTGAGGACATCACACCTTTCTTGTTTATAAAATCTTTTACTGCGATTTTTTTAAATTTTGCAATATAATTTAGTTAATTAAAACTACTAATTTTGTATAATTTCTAAGGTACTGTGTTCATACAGAGTGCATATCCATGTAATTTGGCTACAAATGTATTTATTTTGTAAATATGTAAATAAATACTTTACGTAACAATATAAAATTTTCTAAATAATTCTGGTTTTCCTTATTTTTTTCCTACGTTTTTCTTGACAAAAAATCTGTGGTCGTGTGCATAGTGCACAATATATTATGTTTTTCATAATATCGTTGCAAAAATTCTTATTACAAAAGGTATTTATTTTAAATTAAAACAAACGATAGTGCATTTCGAATTTCTTTTCATTTATAAAGACGGATATTGTATAATACTAGCAGACCTGTACGGAGTCGTCCTCTTGTACTATACGAATACTTATTAAATATATATTTGAAATAATTTTAATTTTTCGACAGTATTAGTAAGAAAATATAAGCCCAAATTATTACAATAAGCAGATAGAGAGAAAGCATAATAAATAGACATACGTAAGGAAAATAAAATTCTAAATATTAATTTAGTAAAAAAATCTAAATTAAATCAGTTTTACTCTGTATCCTGCACACAGTGTTAAGACACTCCGTTCACCACTTTACGTCGTGTCGAGTGGCGGAATTCTACGCTGCTCTTTGCGTCTATACCAGAACGAAAAAATGAAAATATAAATTTAAATTAATTTTTAAATTCCTCGAGTAGCGATCGAACCCACAATCAGTCGCGTTTACAGTCACACTTTATGCACCACGACTAGCCGAAAAGTAACCACAGGAAATTCTTAATAGTAAAAACAATAAAGCCCCCATGTTTGTCCCAAGACCTTCAAGTATCTCTATATAACAGTTTATAATTTTTGTTTTGGCCGTAATTGATCACAGACAGACAGACAGAGTAGCTTTCAAATTTATAATAAAATTATGGATTGCTATATATTTGCAGGTAAACTCATACCTTTTCAATAACGGTAACTAATGAACCAATTTTGATGAAAGAAGCTTTAAATGTTTTTCTGAGTTAAAATAAAACAAAGTTTTAAGTAAATCGGTTCCAGTACTATCGAAGATAAGCGCGATTTTCATATAATATTACAGACAGATCAAAAATCAAATGAAGTAAATAATAACTGGGTGCCCATTCCAATTAAAACTCATTCAAAAGATGAGTCCAATGAAAATATATTTAAATCTGTACATACACATTTAGAAAATAAATACTCTAATTTATATGTTTACCTCAAAACACAGTACATAAGCACTAAACGTGCCATTTTATTGCCGTTTTCACGAGAAAATAACAAATTAATTTCTAAAAAATTACACTTTAGTTATTGCGTAAATTCCAATTCCAATTACAATATTGCTGTAATATTGGCTGTCAAAAACGCGTAAAGAGTACCAAATATCACAATCCTAACGAATTTTACAATAATTTTTAGTTAACGCAATCGTCAACTAGCGGGCGGTAGTGGACTTGGCAATTGATTGCTTTCAAGAGTACGAAATGACAATTATTGAGGATTGATCATTGGATATTGGCGTCAAGAGTAAGGCCCCTGTTCGACTTACCGTTTTACTAAGTTATTAAAAATGAGTCACAGCAGTTGCAGTTGTTCTACAATGCAACAAATACATTTATATGTAATAGATATATTTATAGCGAAGTATGTGATGCAGATTTACACACAGAAATAGACAACTAAATTATTTACATAAAAAAATACATAAAATGAAGAACAAAATATGTAATACCCTTAAAAAAACATACACAGATGTGGCGACTTCAACAAAAAAAATATTTTACTGGTATTCCATCTATCTGCAATGATAAGCAATTTATAGATCTTGCCGGTATAACATTCAACAATTTCCAATTATTATTAAAAACATTGGCAACCAGTTACAATTACAGTATTAATAGTTTTTTTATATTAATTACTTTTTTTTCTTAAATCACATTTCCTTTCGTTTACGTTTTGACATTATAATAATCATTTATTTAGAAAATAAATTATTATAATAATATCAAAACTAGGTAACTACTATACTAACTACCATTAAATTTACTTTGTTTCCTTGTTTTTCAGTAAAACTACAACTAAAAACGTAGTAAACAAATTCTGATATAACCAAAATAAAACACAATTTTGAATAGAGATTACTTACCTTTGTCAATTTGAATAACCAGAAATGATTTATCGACACTTTTTCCACCCAAATCACAGTAATTAAGTAATATAAATGCATTTGAAAGTATTTTACGGATATTTTCAAACAATCCCGCCATCATATGTCCAATTTGCAATTACGTAGAATCTCTTTCCGATAATTGAGAAACATATAGAGTATAGACAATATGTGTATATCTTGTTTTTTTTATAGGTTATCCGTTTCCAATTTCTAACAATATAAATAATTAAACATAAGTAATATTAATTCATAGAACTAAAATTAATAATAAAATCTGCATTCAATGTATGTATGTCATAACTACATACACACATTGAAACTTTCGACGTTACGCTTAATAAATCAAAGTTGGCTTTCATTTAATCCTACTAGCTAGTTTTCATATAATTTATTAAAAGTTGCCTATTAATACATTTAATAAAGACTACTTACTGTAAGTTCACATTTCAGTAAATATATTTTTAAAAACAATGCTTAAAGATTTATATATTTTTAACCATGTATGTTTGTATTTTATTGTAAAAAAGAATCTAAAATAACAATAATTTTGCCTAAACAATTCTTATTAAGGAAGCAAATATGTATTAAAAAAAAGGTTAGTTAAGCAGAAAGAGGCTTTAGCAAAAAGCGCGACGAATGTTGGGACGATGAAAGCCTCAGGTAAGGATACAAGTATGAGAGAGACGAATATAAAACACGTTTGCATTGTTTGTTTAAAGTGAAACAACTGCTTTAAATATTTTGTTATTGAAAACGTAATATAAAACATCCTGATAATTACACTGAACCGCGGACAGATTGTCTTTTTTGTTTTCTAAAAATATTAACTTGTTCATCCAGGAAGTAAATGTGTCTAGAAGCCCAGATATAATTTTAAATACTAGGAATAAAATTTCAGAATAATTACAGACAAAGACAGAGACAGATGATAAAAATACAAAATAACTATCTATTATATATAAATTGCGTGTCACGTTGTTTGTCCTCGATGGACTCCTAAACTACTGAAAAGATTTTAATCAAATTTGCACACTGTGCAGTTTGATCCAACTTGAAAGATAGGATAGCTTATATCTCAATTTATTATTGAAGTATTATTATTTTATTACAAATTATTTATTTATTATATCTGACAGTTACAATTTGTTATAATAGTTTCATAAGATTCTAACAGGTGGCATAATCTGTTGACTGGATTGAGTAAGTATTTAACAGATGGTGCTGATATAAGAACAAATGTTTGATATAAGGCAACATTATTTTGGCAACGTGCTGATGCTAAAATATAATCAAAAATTATATTGTAGTAAACGCGATACAGTGAAATAACAATATACAGTGATATTTTAATTATTAGTGCATCATTGTTCAGAACTCTTTTATTAGAAAATATTAATGTAAGTATTATCATATCATGATACTTTAATAACTCAGACAGCTGACCTTGGGTTATTACCAACTTCCAGTTTTATTCGCAGACAAGTTAGGTCCACTTGTTTTGATTTTATAAACAATATCTACGTTGTAAGAATACGAGAAATCGAAATAATCGCTTAATATTTTTTTTTTATTATTTTTTAATCTATACTAAGGCCAGTTATGATGAATGGGGCCCAAAATGTGACTGTAAACGCGACTGGTTGTGGGTTTGATCCCCACTCGAGGAAAATAATATTTATTTAAATGTATATTTCCATTTCTTCGCTCTATTGTCGTTGAAAGTGGGGAACGGAGTATCTTGACACTAGGTTCTCTCTGCTTACTCGCCGATGTAATTTAAATTAAGAACTTCTTACTTCTATTAAGAAATCTTGGCAAGAACAAAAAATGTAATATATGTATGAAATTTATATATCAACAGATAAAATCTAGTTTCGAGAAACTCCTAATTTATTATTCATATCTGCGAGACAACAAATGTGAATTATAAATATATAATCATCTCAATTTCTCTTTGAGGCCAGTCGTGACGCAGTGGCACGAGGTGTGACTGTAAAACCGACTGGTTGTGGGTTTGATCCCCACTCGAGGAGATGAAATATTTACTTAAATTTATATTTCCATTTCTTCGCTCTGGTGTCGAGGTTAAGCGCGGCATTGAGTTCTGCCACTCAACGCGCAATTCCTTTAGAATTCGGCAGAAAGTGGGGAACGGAGTGTCTTAACACTAGGTTCCCTCTGCCTACCCTGCTGTGTGCGGAATACAGTGAAGCTGATTTAATTTTGATTCAATTTCTCTTTCGACTTATTTTTGATTTAAATAATAAAAGTAACTAAATTGGGCCAAAACTAATTTATTTCAGTTAGGCCACTTTTAATGCAATTGTCTACTAAGATATACTGAAATAATTGAGTTTTTAGAACATAATCGTCTGTGTAGTTTTGAAAAGTAAAGTTATTTTTATTTTGTATCGCATCGACTTGTCTAAACGGGAAGTATGTGCGTAGGTCTACAAACTTCACATACATTACATGTATAATTAATATATTTCTGTTTGAACAAGTAAAAAATAGTAATAAATATAAAAATATAGCATTTTTTCCTTTACCTTTTTTTTGTTTATAGCACTTTATAAAATATGTGTTATTAGTCAGCATATTGAGAAACATATTATAGGCCGTCGTGGCTATTTTCATTTCTCACTCTGGCACCAAGGCAAGAACCTGGCGTTAAGTTTAGCCACTCAACACGCAATACCAAGAAAAATTTGGCGGAAAGTGGGGAACGGAGAGTCTTAACACTAAGTTAAATAACTTAACCTATGCCTACCCTGCTATATTCAGGATACAGCGTGAAGCTGACTTATTTACTTAAAATAATATTGTAGTATTTATAAGAATATTAATATTGAGTACCTACTACAAGTGCCTGCTGGTCTCGGGTTTTGTAGAGCTCAGTTAAATCTCCAATAGGGAATCGCAATTTAGCAGTAAAGGCTACCTCTGTCTGTTCTGCTGTCTTGGCGCAGTGAGACAGTGTCTATCTATCGGTGAATGTGATAGTTGTGAGTTCGATCACCACTCCGGGAAATGAAAAATGAATACTGGGCAGTATAAGACAGTATTTTTTCTTTGTGTGCCAGTGTGCCACGAAGTTATCATTAGTAATAATTAATATAAAACTTAAAATAATCATAAAATTATAATATTCTTTACTTCTCCTTACATCCATATATCCATCTACTTACATCCATATTCTTTACTTGGGTATACATCTCTATGACCTTCCTAAGAAAGACTTTTATTTCGACTAAAATGGGTTTTTACTAACGCCAAAGTAAGAGATTTCTTATCTTACTGTAAATTAACTTGACATTATGATTGTTATTTCTTTTGTTATGCATATCGCATGGCCAGTGACCACAAAATAAAATAATAATAACTTTAGACACCACGCATTTGTTACTAAATGTCAGTAGCACCTGTATGCTATTTTTAGGAAGCTCCGAATTCGAAATCCGTAAATTATTCGTCATGTGGGTATTTTTATGACAAATTTATTGACACATATTTCTTTAAATCAATAAATTCTTAATTATAGACAAATATTAATGGCATCCTATTTTATAACAATAATTTGGTGTATATATATTTTAGCTCCTGGTAACATTGTTAATGTATTTAATATTTTTAAAATATAGTTCCTTTATGCTTAAATATACGGAATAGTGTTTAATTGATCGGAATAACTTTATCTTTTTTTAATTAGTTAACCAGAACGAAGTATAAAAGCGAGTTGACATAAATTGGGAGTACATTAAAAGTAGAGTCGTCGCGGGAATTTAAACATGGCCACGATAACATACCTCGCCCTTATTCTGTCTGCGCAGTTTGCGGTTTCGTTGGCTAGAGGTAAGTTGGTAAAAATTGTATTCTATATTATGTAAATTATATTTAGATGTTTTGCATGTGCCTGCACATGCGGCGTTGAGTCCGTCATTCTATATTCCCTTTCTCGGAATCAGCGAAATGCGAAGAGAAAGAGACTAGGTTCTTCTACTTACCCCGCTATGCGGAAAATGTTGTTACCACAATAAATAATTTTATAAAATTTTAATAATATTTAATTTACATTAAGTGTAAGCGCGACAGGTTGTGGGTTCAATTCCTACTCGAAGAAAACGTTTTTTTTTTATTTTATCGCTCTACTAATGGGACAAATCACGGCGTTGATCCGCCACACAATACGTAATACTTCAGAATTCAGAGGAATTTAAATATACAGGGTGGAAGTGTAAGCACCACATTAAATGAAACCACAGTTTTAATTACTCTATAAGAGCCTAATATAAATCAGAAAAAAATAAATTTCCAAAAATGAAAAAGTTATTTTTTCAAACAAAATAAATAGTAAAATTATCATTTTAAAATAAAACGCCATTTGTAAGAACGACGCACGCACACATGAACCTATCAAAGGAACACCGCCACACACGGCTCATTCCGAAATCGAGTCGTAGGTATTGGCGATAAAGTTCAAAGTTGTTTAACCTTTAGTGGTATTTGTGTAGTAGTAAGTGTTTATGTTATTGGGATCTATACGTAATCGCGTCACACGAAATACAGGTATGGATAAAAATCGTGAAATGAAAAAAAAAATCCTACGTCCAAACTGTTGATGCATCTTGATTAATTTCTTTAGGTATAGGTTTGAAATATTTTACCCTATATGCTGTTTCCGTAAATGGAGCGCTGCCTCTTCCACCCTGTATAATATAATTTTATAAATTATCAATAAGTGGCACCAGGCTGCATATTTTTTAATTTATTATTTTGTTTGGCAGTGCCGCTAAGATGTTTTATTGAAGATGACCGTCCTATCAAAGAATTTGGCAAAGCATTTTTTGAACAGGCTCTAGAGATACCTAAAAACAACCAACCGGAGCTTGGTAAACTGATTTTAAAAGATTTTGTAGTAGATCAAGATGGCTTGTTCTTGCAAGCAAAATCCTTTCAAGTTTTGGGTCTTGAAAATGCAATTGTGGATGATATCGGATAAAGTAGATTATAATAATTTTATTAACAACTAGTTCCTAAGATAAGCGAGAATTGGCGCGTAACATAAACAACTCTTCAGCTTTATGATATAAGTATACATTGATTTGTTTAACTTAACTTAGTTTTACGCTTTATCCCCAGCGGGATAGTCAGAGAGAACGGAGCGGCAAACGCTACGGTCTTTACATACCTTTTTCGCCTCGTCCACTGTCATCAATCTCTTCATACATGTCCTCCGGGGGGTCCTCATGCTTTTTACGTGACCTTCCTCCAGTATCTTTGATACTGTGTTTTCGAAGGTCAACCGAGGTCTGCCCCGATCTCTCGATCTGATTTGTGACTTTTGAATTTCAGAATGAACTTAAATTCTAATTTGAGTCGTGTAACATTCCACACGGACATGCTGATAAGAGGCCTCTATAAAGCTGGCGGATCTCTATTTTCCGTACCTATTGAGGGTGAAGGAGACTGTGAAATGGAGTACAGTAAGTATTGATTTATTTGTTATTTTTTTCAGCTTCACGCTGTATCCCGCATGTAACAGGGTAGGTAGAGGGAGCCTAGTGTTAAGACACTCTATTCCCGACATTCCGCCGAATTCTGGAGACGTTTTGCCTCGACACTAGAGCGATGAAATGAAAATATTAAATATGTAATTTCTTCGAGTGGTCATTGAACCCACGATCTGTCACGTTGACTAGTCTTTATTTATTTACTCCATTATAATTTTATTTTTTGTTTATTCGTTTGTGTTTTATTTGTTAGCTTAACACCAAATGTTTGACATATCTGGATTTAAATTATTTTACGAAAGTAACATGCTTTATTTAATCTTTGTAGGAAATGTTCAATTTGATATGGTGTTACCTTTCGAAATCATCCAAGATGCAAGTGGTAAAAGATTTATGAATCTGAAAAGTTACAAATATTGGTATGACATAAAAGACGGCTCAATGAGATTGAATAACCTTTTTGGTGGAAACAAGGAATTGAGTAAGTCAATTTAATATAACCTATTAGTATTGTTAATTAGCTTCACGCTGTATCCCGCACACAGCAGGATAGGCAGAGGGAACCTAGTGTTAAGACACTCCGTTCCCCACTTTCTGCCGAATTCTGGAGGCATTGCGTGGTGAGTGGCAGAACTCAACGCCGCGCTTAACCTCGACAGCAGAGCGAAGAAATGAAAATATAAATTTAAGTAAATATTTCATCTCCTCGAGTGGGATCGAACCCACAACCAGTCGGTTTTACAGTCACACCTCGTGCCACTGCGTCACGACTGGCCTCCTATTAATTAATATTGCATATTAATTAATATTGTACTTTTTTTATATTTATTAATGAAAGAATTAATACAGCTTGTATCATACACAACATGCCACGCGATTCATTGAAATTTTTCTCTTTTTCCCCACCTTCGAACTTACTTGTATGTCACTTTAAGAGACTAAATAGGTACATATAACTTTCACATTTATATATCAACATTTTATAGATCTTTAGTTCTGTAATTTCTAGGATATATATTTTCTAACTTTTATGTCATATTCGACTGTGTGTTCTAAAAGATAATTGCGTTATTTGATCTTCTATAATACGTTAACCGAGCTTAATGCAGCCATTAACATAAATAAAAAAAGATTACTAATATTCGTAATAAAAATAAAATAAACAAATCAATGTGAACCTATTGTTCAGACACTCCGTTTTCCACTTTCTGCTGAATTCTGAAGGAACTCAACGCCGTACTGTGTGTCGACACCAGAGCGAAGAAATGAAAATACATATTTAAATAAATTTTTCACGTTTACAGTCACACTTTGTGCCCCTGCCTGTGTACTAATTATTAATGTCTTTCAAATATTTATTTTAGGTGACGCTATGCACTACCTTATTAATCAAAATTGGAAGCTGATTACATTCTTATATGGAAAAGGTGGAACTGATCAAGTCGTTAAACACATATTCAATGTATTCAAAGATAATTTGCTCAGAATGCCACTTAGACAGTCATGTTGATATGAGTGCACGTTCTCATACGGTTTTAGCACTGTCACAAAAAAGGAAATATTATGCTCACCAATATAAAAAAATACATATCATATTATAACTCAGTGAGGACATCATACCTTTCTTGTTTATAAAATCTTTTACTACTGCGATTTTTTTAAATTTTGCAATCAATTTAGTTAATTAAAACTACTAATTTTGTATAATTTCTAAGGTACTGTGTTCATACAGAGTGCATATCCATGTAATTTGACTACAAATGTATTTATTTTGTAAATATGTAAATACTTTACGTAACAATATAAAATTTTGTGAATAATTCTGGTTTTCCTTATTTTTTTCCTACGTTTTTCTTGACAAAAAATCTGTGGTGTCGTGTGCCTAGTGCACAATATATTATGTTTTTCATAATATCGTTGCAAAAATTCTTATTACAAAAGGTATTTATTTTAAATTAAAACAAACGATAGTGCATTTCGAATTTCTTTTCCTTTATAAAGACGGATATTGTATAATACTAGCAGACCTGTACGGCGTCGTCCGCTTGTACTATACGAATACTTATTAAATATATATTTGAAATAATTTTAATTTTTCGACAGTATTAGTAAGAAAATACAAGCCCAAATTATTAAAATAAGCAGGAAAAAAATAATAAATAGACATACGTAAGGAAAATAAAATTCTAAATATTAATTTAGTAAGAAAAATCTAAATTAAATCAGTTTTACTCTGTATCCTGCACACAGTGTTAAGACACTCCGTTCACCACTTTACGTCGTGTCGAGTGGCGGAATTCTACGCTGCTCTTTGCGTCTATACCAGAACGAAAAAATGAAAATATAAATTTAAATTAATTTTTAAATTCCTCGAGTAGCGATAGAACCCACAATAAGTCGCGTTTACAGTCACACTTTGTGCACCACGACTGGCCAAAAAGTATCCACAGGAAATTCTTAATAGTAAAAATAATAAAGCCCATAATTTTTGAGAATTTTTGTTTTGGCCGTAATTGATCACAAACAGACAGACAGAGTAGCTTTCAAATTTATAATAAAAGTATGGATTGCTATATATTTGCAGGTAAACTCATACCTTTTCAATAACGGTAACTAATAAACCAATTTGGATGAAAGAAGCTTTAAATGTTTTTCTGAGTTAAAATAAAACAAAGTTTTAAGTAAATCGGTTCCAGTACTATCGGAGATAAGCGTGATTATACACAAATCAAAAATATAGACAAATCAAAAATCAATTGTTTTTTTTCTTATTTAAGTGTATTATATGTTTCTTAACTTAACCTTTATAAATTAGCGGTACTATGAGCGATGGTAATCAAATTTCACTACAATTTTTTTTTATATTTTGTAATTTACTGCTCGCTATAAGAGCTAAATAAATCATTATTTGAATCATCATATAAATTGAAAAATTAAATCAGCTTCACGCTGTATCCCGCACACAGCAGGGTAGGCAGAGGGAACCTAGTGTTAAGACACTCCGTTCCCCACTTTCTGCCGATTTCTGGAGGCATTACGTGTTAAGTGGTAGAACTCAGCCTCAGCACGCCGCGCTTAACCTCGATACCAGAGCGAAGAAATGGAAATATAAATTTAAGTAAATATTTCATCTCCTCGAGTGGGGATCGAACCCACAACCAGTCGATTTTACAGTCACACCTCGTGCCACTGCGCCACCACTGGCCTCTTTACTTAACTTGGCTTCACGCTTTATCCCTTGCGGGGTAGTCAGAGAGAACGGAGCGCTAAACGCTACGGTTTCTTATATGTATTAATATCATCAACATATTCCGTACCAAAATGATGTACATAGTTTATATATTGTTAGCAAATCCGTGTAACAAAGGTTAAGATAAAAGTAAGAAAGACTACAAAAGCAATGGAATTGTGTCAATCAGGGGCAGTTGGTTATAGAACACGGCTCTTATGGGAAAGAAACTCGTGTAAAGTATTGTTATTGAGTATTAGATATTATTTATTTGCAATTACGTAGAATCTCTTTCCGAATAATTAAGAAACATATAGACGATATGTGTAAATCTCCTTTTTTTATAGGTTATCGGTTTCCGATTTCTAACAATATAAATAATTAAACATAAGTAATATTAATTTATAGAACTAAAATTAATACTAAAATCTGCATTCAATTTATGTATGTCATAACTACATACATACATTGAAACTTTCCACGTTACGCTTAAATAAATCAAAATTGGCTTTAATTTAATCCTACTAGCTAGTTTTCATATAATTTATTAAAAGTTGCCTATTAATACATTTAATAAAGACTACTTACTGTAAGTTCACATTTCAGTAAAGATATTTTTAAAAAAAATAATTAAAGATTTATTTTTAACGATGTATGTTTGTATTTTATAGTAAAAAAGAATCTAAAATAACAATAATTTTGCCTAAACAATTCTTATTAAGGAAGAAAATGTGTATTAAAAAAAAAAGGTTAGTTAAGCAGAAAGAGGCTTTAGCAAAAAGCGCGACGAATGTTGGGACGATGAAAGCCTCAGGTAAGGATACAAGTATGAGAGAGACGAATATAAAACACGTTTGCATTGTTTGCTTAAAGTGAAACAACTGCTTTATTTTGTTATTGAAAACGTAATATAAAACATACTGATAATTACACTGAACCGCGGACAGGTTGGTTTTTTTTGTTTTCTAAGAATATTAACTTGTTCATCCAGGAAATAAATGTGTCTAGAAGCCCAGATATAATTTTAAATACTAGGAATGAAATTTCAGAATAATTACAGACAAGGACAGAGGCAGAGGATAAAAAGACAAAATAACTATCTATTATATATAAATTGCGTGTCACGTTGTTTGTCCTCGATGGACTCCTAAACTACTGAAACGATTTTAATCAAATTTGCACACTGTGTGCAGTTTGGTCCAAACTGAAAGATAGCTTATATCTCAATTTATTATTGAAGTATTATTATTTTATTACAAATTATTTATTTATTATATCTGACAGTTACAATTTGTTATAATAGTTTCATAAAATTATAACAGATGGCATAATCAGTTGACTGGATTGAGTAAGTATTTAACAGATGGTGCTGATATAAGAACAAATGATTGATATAAGGCAAAATTATTTAGGCAACGTGCTGATGCTAAAATATAATCAAAAATTATATTCTAGTAAACGCGATACAGTGAAATAATAATATACAGTGGTATTTTAATTATTAGTGCATCATTGTTCAGAACTCTTTTATTAGAAAATATTTATGTAAGTATTATCATATCATGATACTTTAATAACTCAGACAGCTGACCTTGGGTTATTACCAACTTCGAGTTTTATTCGCAGACAAGTTAGGTCCACTTGTTTTGATTTTATAAACAATATCTACGTTGTAAGAATACGAGAAATCGAAATAATCGCTTAATATTTTTTTTTTATTATTTTTTAATCTATACTTCCAGTCCAGTATAAGGCCAGTCGTGATGAATGGGGCCCAAAATGTGACTGTAAACGCGACTGGTTGTGGGTTTGATCCCCACTCGAGGAAAATAATATTTATTTAAATGTATCTTTCCATTTCTTCGCTCTATTGTCGTTGAAAGTGGGGGACGGAGTATCTTGACACTAGGTTTTCTCTGCTTACTCTACTGTTTGCGGGATACAGCGTGAAGCTTATTTAATTTTGATTCAATTTCTCTTTCGACTTATTTTTAATTCAAGATATAAAAGTAACTAAATTGGGCCAAAACTAATTTATTTCAGTTAAGCCACTTTTATTGCAATTGTCTACTAAGATATGGGTCATACTCAGAAAAGTGGACATTTTCGAATTCGTAACGTAACTGATGAGTAACAATACTGATAATATTTGTTACGAAACTGATGTCATAAGGCATTATTCACAACAAAACAAGGATGTTATATGAATAAAAGTAGTTTTTTTTTATTTTGTTTTTTTTTAACAAATCAAAAATTTAAAAATTTAATCGTTGATTTAAAAGATTATAAATGTAAAAAGTAAACATAACAAAGTG
>JAATLQ010033182.1:79981-108791 GCA_013421005.1 Heliconius erato x Heliconius himera | reverse complement strand
GTCACCTGCGTCATTTTCTGCCAGGTCTCGATGTTCTTGCGCTGCGGCTTAGTAAAGTGGTCCCACACACGCTGGTGGGTGGCCGCGTTAAACACTTTCGCCACCTGTTCGACTGAGGTTCACAAAGGTTATGTTTAGAGTCAGGCCGAGCCCGGACATACCGTCGTACAACGTGGCTGCCCAGCTCCTACAGGGTACGACTCTGTGGACTGCCGAGCCACGATCCGAGCTACGTCGAGGTGCATTGCTCTCGCAAACATTTACTAAGACACGCCTAATGTATCCAATAAAAGAGCCAATCTGTGCATAAGAAATGTTTACGAAAGTGAACGCCAGTGTGCCATCACACCGAGAGATGTCCCTTAATGCTACGACAAGTATAATGTGCTATGAAAATAAATTAAATTATAATCAATAAATATAATAAAAGTCCACTAGTAAATACTTGTCAAAGCATTACAACTTACAAGTTCCTCCCACTGTTACCAAATGGGGACTTCATGAACTAAACCAGACACGAAGACTGCTGGACGTAGATTACTATTAGAGAATGGAACTGTCGGAGTACATACGAGTATGTGTCAACAAATAAGCATATGCCATTAATATTTATTAAAGAAATGGCTATAAATTTAAGCATTTCATTTTTTGTAACTGTTACAGTAATTAAAACAAAATACTTTACATTTGTTTAATAGTATCTTATTCTATGTTTTCGTTCTTGACTTTTGTGGGAAATTTTGAGAACACACAAATTTTGTGGTAGTGGAAGTCAGGACCATCCCGACATCCACTATACAGTTTGAGATAACTTCTTACCTTGGAGTCTATTAATACAACACAAAGTAATTATAGCTGTTTCAATTAGACTGAGACAAGGCTGACCAATCCAACATTCCCTCTTAGTGGTAGCCGGACAGAATTTACTATTTACAAACACTAACTCTAGTACTTACGTTGTTCAATTATGCTCTGGATATGAGTTTTGACTTTCTCCTTGCACTCCTGCAATTCTTCCTCAGATTGCATCTTCTCATTAAAAAGTCGACGAATGTGCGAGTTGGTCGCTTGTATCATTGAATAAAATTGATTGGAGTTCTTTTTTGAGCAATCTCCTCTCTCTAGCCACGATATTAACGTCTGGGAAAAATGTATGTCTAATGTACGTGTTTTATTATTACATAGTGAATAGTATAGTGCAATCAGTCAAGTAATAATATTTTTTTAATGTAATTAAATAAAAAATAAATTAACACCGATACAATAAAAATAACCTAAAAATTTTTTTAGCAAAGTACCTATTTTTGACAAAAAAAATCACTTCCGCTCAATAAAGCTACCAATCACTTTTAGTATTTGTAAAACTTTTTTTTGTCTTCAATCGGCAGTATCGTGTGCCCTCTTCTTTTTTGTACACATTCCTGACGCCTGGAAGGCACACTTTCAATCAGGTGTTGTACTGTTTCTTGAGGAATTTGCTTCCAGCTTGTTTTAGGCACTGCAATCAGCTGTCACTCGTTTTATAAGGGCCCACATGTCTTTTATCGGATTGAGGTCTAGATGGTTCGCGGGCCTTTGTAACACCTCAATATCAGCCTCTTCTAGAGCTGCTCTGGAGGCTCGAACAGGTGTGCATTGTTGTGCATCAACAAACAAAGCAAAAGCCACCACATGAGAACTGACCCATTGAGTCAACAATACATTGGTATTGTTAAGCTGTTACAGTGCCTCCGTAACAGGATTAGTAGCTCAGTTCTATTTGATAGACTGATGCCTTTACACACCATTACATTGGGAACTACGATCCTGTCACTCTCTTTACTCTATCGCTCACTTTCAAATGTCCAAATGCAAGCGCCGCAAGCGATTTTGTACGCAGTGAGCGTGATACAACATTCTCTTCGGGCAGTCAAACTAACATAGTGGTCTTTTCTTTTCGTCTGGATACTGTTATCCTATCTCTTGAAAATAATTCCAAGCATTTTGGACCGCTCTTCGTGAATAGCCACGCTGTAGTGCTACAGAATGCTGTGAATGTCCTTCTTGAATTAAAGTTACAGCTTTGGTTATGGACGGCAAATCTATATGTCGTCGAATACGCGGCATAGTGTACACAACTAATACCAAAATGACTGAATTTAACAATTATCACCTTAAATAAGGGTAAAATTCAGTGGTTCCAAAAAATCTTAGGACTTGTCAAGTACTCTACTTAAGATTAATATATTACAAGTATCAACCTGAGTGCTTGTGGTAGTCATGTAAATAAATTAAAAAGTGTAAAAATACAGTAGCCCTTATTTTATTTTGACTACTATACATTATTATCATTATATATATATTTTTTTAAGAATAATATAAAATAAATAAATAAATAAATTAGCTTCACGCTGTATCCCGCACACAGCAGGGTAGGCAGAGGGAACCTAGTGTTAAGACACTCCGTTCCCCACTTTCTGCCGAATTTTGGAGGCATTGCGTGTTGAGGGGCAGAACTCAACGCCGCGCTTAACCTCGACACCAGAGCAAAGAAATGGAAATATAAATTTAAGTAAATATTTCATCTCCTCGAGTGGGAATCGAACCCAGAACCAGTCGGTTTTGCAGTCACACCTCGTGCCGCTGCGCCACAACCGGCCTCTTAAGAATTAAGAATAATATAGTACTTAAAAAATGGAAATCAAAATACATACAGGGAGTGTGGTGGGGAAATGTTCTTCACTTTTAATTTTCTCAGCTAGTTGGACTATAGCTGCGTTGGAGAATGGCTGTACACGAAGAGGTGAGGGTGATCTGCGGTAATTCGTGTTATGGGTCGCCATGGCCTCTTGTTGTGCTGATAATTGTTGCATTTGCTGCTGTTGAACTCGTAATGCTTGTCTTTGACGTCTTTCATACTCATTTTGATCATCGCGACTCTGGAAAAAATCAATCAATT
Source organism: Heliconius erato x Heliconius himera (assembly GCA_013421005.1). NCBI lineage: Eukaryota > Metazoa > Arthropoda > Insecta > Lepidoptera > Nymphalidae > Heliconius > Heliconius erato x Heliconius himera. Next base: position 105,853 of record JAATLQ010033182.1, on the reverse strand, counting down.
GTCTGTAGAAAGAAAGAATGTTAGCATATTGGTTAGAACATAATCTGAATAAATCAGTTTACCAAATGTTCTAGTAAACTGACTCAATAACTTAGCAAGCATCGCTGACAATAGAATACAGAAATTTCTTAAAATTTGAATGGTAAAGGGACAATAAAAGTAACTTTAAAAAAATTACAAATACTTATATAGAACGCAATTTATGCAAGCAACAATAAAGTTAAATAAAATAAAAATTACCAATGCATAATCAACATGAAGCCAGCCATTAGTTTCAGCGTCATCTTCATTGTCTTTGTCCTCTTTATCTTTGACGGTGATCTTGATTCTGTATCCAGAAATGGACATGGCAGCATCTACACAACTTTCTCTGTCAAATCTTATATGACAAAAGTTTTTCTTTGAGAGTCTCAAAATTTGAATTCTTCCATATCTCTCAAAAATTTCCCTAACTGTACTCTCTCTTATTTTATCTGGTAAGCCTCCCACAAAAATAGTTCGGCAACCCGGAGGCCTTGCTCTGCATGGTGGTGGAGGAGTTCCTGGTGGTGGTGGGAAAAGTTTACTGTGTTTCAATATAATTTCCTTTTTGTCTTGTTGTGATTCATTTCCCATATTTGGAAAGACTCCCATCATGGGCTCTATCATAACACCTCCCATCATTCCCATGTCCATGGATGGGCCTGCAGGTGCCATTGGTTGACTCATAGATGCCATATCCATGGTTGGCTGAGGCATCATTTCCATTGCTGGGCCCGGCATCATATCCATTCCGGCTGGTTGCATTATACCTCCTCCCATTATATGGTTTGGCATCATCATGTTAAACATTCCTGGCATCATCATGTTTCCTATAAAATAATAACTATGTTAATGATTACAAGTGCTTAGTTATTTACTAACATGTTAATTATTCATTATAAAATGGTTTCACTGAATATACCACACCTTGAGGATAAATATTTGGCATCATCATAGGATTTATTACATTTTGCAAGTTGCTAGGATTTTTTTGTTCAACATTCTTGCTATCTCTTCTACGGCCATTATCTCCTCTCATGGGTGACCTGGATCTATCTTTTCTACCTAGTTATTTGTTAAATATGTATATATTTGTCCAACAATAATAAAAAGTAATTCAGTATACATTCAATATTAGCTCCGTTTGGTTCTATAGTCATGGCAATAGTGCCATTCCTACAAAGTTCAAAATGACAAACCTTTGTTGAAATTAAAACCTGATAAATAATTACACATTAATTCTTATTTAAAATTTTATTCATGTAAAAATATGAAGTTCTAATACATTCATGAACATAAATATTAAATAATTTCAAATTAAAATTATATTAAATGTAAACATATAAAACTGTTTTTTTTTTACCTGTCATGTTTTCGTTAAATAACACAGTCACAAAGTAACGAAAAATCGAAGAACAGAATTTATTTATAATATGTAGAATAACATATTAGTTATCTTGAAATAAAACTTCACTTTAATTATTATACAAGTAAAATTATAATTGACATTGTATATAGATACCACAGAACACACATACCCAAAGTGTATAGATGATAGATACTTAGATATTAGATATTGTGGGTGCCGATTTGAAATCGATAAATCGAAGAATGGATTTTTCAGTTTAAAAACATTTACTAAATCGATTTTGTAATACTGAATCATTTCATTGAATCGCTATTTTATCTTTGAATATCGACATTTGATGTAATATCCTGTCTCCGGGTTCACCGCTGTAGTTTTCATCATGTATTGTCAGATCTAATTTTTATTAGCATGTAAAATTATTTGATATTTAAAAATTAAATTATAGTATATGAAAAAGTAATTTTCATATATTATAATTGCCCAAACAGTGATATTTATTGCGTTTGTTGACTTTTCTGAAGCGCTTGTAAGTCTCGGACTGTTTGCAAATACTCGGCAGTGGCTTCTTCCAAGTCTTTATCGCTGAGTAACGCTTCGCCTTCAGTGGGTTGGGTGCCTCCGTCGCGGTCTTGTCGCATCTTCAGCCTGAGCTCCCGCATTCGCGCTTCTAGAATACGTTCCCGTTTGTTCTCTCGTTCTAGTATCTAATCAATGTATATTGTACTTTCATTAGTATAATATTAATATTTTAAATTCGTCAATCAAAGATAAAATTAAAAAAAAGGCTTTTAATTATGTGTCAACTTTGATTCAGTAAGCCAGAGTAAATGTCAAGTAACTACAATTTAAAATCTTATATATTATAACTAGCGGCTCGCCCACGGCTTCGCCCGCTTAAAATACATGATTATTGATTTAATAAGCAGAATTGATTGACAACTATAATGACTTCTAATATGATTTTTTACGACATTATCGTCAAAGAATTTTTGATTGTTTTAAATAAAAAAATACGACCATTGTTGATATTTGATATTTATAAAATATACATAAAGCTAATTATTTATTACACGTATATATTTTTGTAACTTCATGTTTTTTTTACCTATATAACATAGTCTGTTAAGTGTGCTGATGTCAGTGAATAATTTAATTTACTCATTCAGTAACAGCTTTTGTTAAATTATTGATTTGAAGTATTCATAATATTCTTTGTAAAATAACTGTAATAATTGCATATTAACTCCTGTACAGTTTTTAAATTAGTTACATATATTATATGAACGAACCAAACAAAAAATCTTTATATTTACTTGATATTTCTTTCAAGATCGTTCTGTATCTCTCTGTGAATTAATTACGACTTCTTTCAAATGACGATAACTTTTTTTTTAATGAACCGATTTTGATGAACTAAACTTTAGTAGTTAGGTTGAGTTAAAACAAAGCAATTGGTGATTTTTCAAGTAAATCGGTTCTGTACTTTCAGAGAACAATGCGGACAAAAATATGTCGACAGACAGACAGACAGATAAGAAATTCAAAAAAAATATTTTTGCTTTCTATTATTCTTTGTAAGTGTCCCTCTATCCATTTCAGTCAAAATTACTAAATGTACAGAAAAATATTTTTACTGTCTTATTATATATAGAGATAATTACTCTTAAATATTTTTTTTTATTATTATTTACTTACATGTGTCAAAAGTTGTTTATCATTTTTATCCGCAGTCCCAAGGTTTTGCGACAACTCCGCCAAGTATATCGTGCCTTTGCTGCTTCCGCATGCCACCAACAGGCCCTTGCGAAAAAGTCATTAAACTTTACGACACTTTGATATTTATATTTTTTATAAATCATTTAAGCTAAAGGTTCTGGTATTTGAACGAAACTAAGAAATTACGGTATGCAAGATGCAAACGAATATATTAGAACAAGTGAATGAAATGATATATCTGGGAATGTTTAGTAGAGACGGAAAATACGAAACAATGCAGTATTCGTAGTTGGTAGGTATCCAAGTTGTTATTAGGCAGTCGGCAGCAAAACGTAAGTATCACAGAAAAAAAATGACAGGAAGATGAATGCTGTGAAGGTGTCACTGAACCACAATGAAGAGATTATTAGATTATTATTTATGTACATAAATTGTTATTGTACATAATAGATTATTATAAGAAAATGCAAATTGTTTATAAATATATATATATTTATATATATTATAATTTATAATTTTGGATAAATATTTTAACATGAAAAGATTTAAAGGCATTTTTTAAAAATGTATTTTTATAGAGCGACATATATTTTTTTATAAGCTATCGAATAGACGGCAGAACCAAATTCTAATCTTGCTATGTTCAAAAATTTATATGGAATTTTAATACTATTAATATATTTTCCATTCGATATCAATATCATACCCCTTCATGTGGTCGTAATCGTACTAGCGGTTCGTCGCATAGCTGAGCAGTGACTATGGGCGCGCTGCGTCTTCTTAGTAAGTCCCAGCAGGAAAGACAACCGTCCCACTGAGTTACTAACAGAAGGGAGAACCTGGTTGCGTGGTGACAAAAATAATATATTATTAATAATATATTATTAAAATTATTTATAAATAATAGTTATTAATTATTATATTAAATGACAAAGTAAGGTAACTTATGTAGGTATATTTAGTACTTAAGCGTTCGATCAGTGTTGAAATTGTTACTGATATCTTTCTATTAATAATTTAAAAAAGTCACGAGTGTTGATTGTTAGAATTGATTGCGTCACGCTTGTAGAACTTATAATAAACAATGTAATTGATTCATCGTCCATTTATAAATTTACCTATTTTGTACAATAAGCGAGGTGTTTTTATGGTTGCCAATGTATTTTTTTTTAATAAGAGGATAATTTTTGGGATGAAATAGAGTACTAATATCTATATAATCAAATATATTGAATATCGATATCAAAGATATATTTATAAATTTGGATACTAGCGACCAATACGCAGCTTCGTACGCTTAGAATTGTTGTAATATTGTAGCCAAATTATAAAAAACCTTTACATAAATTGTAGATTGTGTGTTATTCTGATGTTTAAACTATAATACTGTAAAGTAGCATCTAAATCTGTCAAGTAATTTTTGCATAAAAGTGGAACAGACGCCCATTCTCCCAAACTTTTACATTTAAAATATTATCTATTAGTAGGACAGGATAAAATTAGATAGGTATCTATTTATACAGACCTAATAGGATTCCAGGCACCGTCAGTAAGTTTAGTTTGATGTGGATACGTCCAAAGTATGGAGGATTCCCGGCAATCTTCACTCCACACTCGAGCTGTCCAATCTCCGACAGTCAGGAAGTTTTTCAGAAATGTTGGATTCCTTTGCAAAGCGTACACTGGGCCTAAATGTGCTTCGTACTAAAAAAAAACAAAAATATCTCAATAAATATGCACTTAGTATTTATTTAAACATTTTTAGAGTGTAATTTCACACTAAGGAAAGAAAAATTGTAACAAACGTATAAGAATTTCGACGGAGCTCGATAAGAACGTATGGCTTAATTTGTCAGAGCGCTCGGATGGTTTACAAAGAGGCGCGGGTTCAAATCCCGCTACGTTAAAATCTTTATACGTTTTCTTAATAAGTATTCCTAGTATTTAGTTTTTTGTTACAGTTGAAAAAATCTATTTGGTAAAAAAACTTGAATTGTAATAAAATTAGATGTAGGTACCTAACTCTATATAACATTAATTACAATAACGCTGTTACAGCATTTCATTTTCTATTTTTTTGTTCGTTGTCATAGTATTATATCAAATAATAAGCTTTGGCTAATATTTCAAGTAATCCATTTTACATTATAAAATATATGAAGATTAGACTATAAATACATATACTATAAATGTGATAATTAACTACCTACCTACAATGTCAGCGAATGTCAAAATATTTTTTGTCGATATATATGCATAACATATATGTATTAGTTGTTTTAGGTACTCACTTTTGAAGGCAATTTTTCTAAAGGAGTTTTGCCCTTTCGATTTCCTCCTATCACTAAACCTGTCTCTGTACCAACCATGAATCTAGAAGACAAAACTAAATGATATTTAGATATACCTATATATTTTTAAATTGACATTTTAGCATTTATCTCTATTTATCACAATTTACCTTGTAGGTATCGTTGGTTCATATTCAAGCGCGGATATGCCTAGAGCATTCTCAACACTTTGAGTATCGTTGTTAGATTTTACTGGATCTATTATCATCATATCACTTGGTTCGTTCATATTTCTTACATCCCACCTATAAAAGTTATAAAGAATATTTTTTGTAATATCATTCAAAGCGGTGAAAAATGGCTTTAATTTTTTTATAGTGCCTTTAATTAGCAAAGTGGGAAGAATAATCTGATTTTATCAGTGACAAAGTACTTTAAATGACTATTTATACCATTTAACAACACCATCAGGTGACGATGAAAAGAATTCAGCTCCAGTTTTTGAATTAATAAACATAACATTTCGTACGAGATCTCTGTGCGCCACGTGTGGAGGCGACAATGCTACCGCGTCTCCGCCTTTGCGCATATCCCAACATCCTACCTTGAAATAAATATATTTATTATGTCTTTAGTTTATGTAAACACTATTTGATATAGCTTTTCAAGTCTATTATATCATATATATATTTATAACTCACTTGTCCATTCATTAAACCCCCAACTAAAATATGTTGATCTCTAGGATTATATTGTAAGTCGAGTAATGGTTGTGGTGGAGATATCGTCAATTCTGGTGCATTAGCATTTTCTGAAAATATTAAAGCATATTGGTATATTTTATTTATTCAGCGTCATGCTTCAGGCAAAGAGAACCTAGTTCCCCACTTTCCGCCGAGTTCTGTAGGCATTGCGTGTTGAGTGGCGAAACTCAACGCGCTTAGCCTCGACAGCAAAGCGAAGAAATGTAAATATCAATGTAAATAAATATTTCATTTCTTCGAACCCATAACCAGTCGATTTTACAGTCACACTTTGTGCTGAGTTTAAGCTATAAAGCAAGGCAGAGAGAACCTAACCTTATGTTCTACTAATGAAGATTAGATTTTGCAACATTTTCAATCAGTCAGGTACGTCTCTATTACGGCCCAACGGTGTAGGTTAATTATTTATACGAAACTTTACCTATATCCCAAATATATGAAGGCTGAATACTTCTGGTATTTCTCATATAATTTACATCAGCGTGAGCGCAAGCTAGTCTCGCTCCATCCGCTTGCCAAGACAGTGAACGGATAGGACGCCTTCCTGAACCGGGTTCTCTGTACACGTTGACTGTGTGGCAACTGCTTTTCTCTACGGGTGGGATTGACGACAGTTCAGAATAATAAATTTGGTACATGTCCACTGCATTGTTTTGTAGAATATTATGTTCCATACCCTGTATATTTTAATGAGGATATTGTAAATAAATTATAAACATATATCAATTAGATAAAATATTATATAACAACAACGGTCTCTCACATGTCCCAAGTGCATAACAGCATGAATATAAGCATCATCTTTTTCAATCTTTCGTCGATATCTTTGTGTGGCTTCTGGATCATTTGTGTTTATGTCCTTTGGCCAACCACCTTCTACGTGATTTACTCCGGAACAGGTATACTCGGCTCTAAAAAATTCCTATATTATAATATTTTACCCTACTACGGCGAGGCTAAAAGAAGGGTTATGATATTGAACTGTACGTATGTATGTGGGTATGGATATTAATCTTCCTCCCCTCCCCTATAACTTCTACGGTTGCATGGTTGTTGTTATGGTTCTATGGTTATAGGCTAAATGATGTGTTATTAAATTGTTTACAGCGTCCTCTAGGGGATTATTTTCTTGTTTCGTACTTTTTAGAGCGTGTTTTAGTAGTCGGATTTAACTTTTTAAACTTTCCTTTTATACTAAACTATACTTAGGAATACAACAATATATAAATTATACTAAAATGTTAAATTAAGACTTACCTTACAGAATTTACCCAATGCTCGGACATAGTACCTGTATTCTGTATTCCGACATTTACGGGATTTCTTAGAATGTAATTTTTATACATGGCTGGGTTGGGCGGTATGTTGACAGTCAACTCTGGACCATGATCTTCAAAAAGAGGCTGCCTACCGAATTGTTTCCGTTTCTTAGTGTATTCATAGATCAATTCAGTTCTATCAGGCTTTTCCATTTTTACGTTTTTCCGATTAAACCTTTCGCTTTGTATACGTTTCACTGATATAAGTTTGATCGATATCACAGTGCCGTACTTCGTACGTAAGTAGTTTTGATCATTTCAATTTAAAAATATCGACGATATTCCTACTGTTGAACCAATACTGACACAACTTAGTACATTTAGTATTTACCCATATATAGAAATATATATCTTTTATTGCGAAGAAATAAAAAACAATAAAGTTAAAAAATATATTTAATCAAATCGTGATAATTTTTTTATTTCTATTATATTTCTTAACATACAAAAAGTAATTAATTAAAAGAGTAGATCAGCGGTCGCAGTACGGCGCAGAGCTAGGACGATCATTGGCTGCACGTGCTGGCGCGCTTCTCCCGCGTTCGACAAGAATACATACTTATAACATCTGTTAGATATAATATCTGACAGATATGTCGAACTTATTACAATTAATAATTAACGATAAATCTTACATTCCATTGCGTAAATATAAAAAAAAAACAATAGAGGAGAAACATTGAATTTGTCAAATTTAGTAATTAAAAATGAGTATTCAATACAAGGGTATGGGGTCGGCGGGCGAGGCGCGGCGCAGCGTCAGCACGAGCAGGCGCGGCGCGCTCACGGCCAGCTTCACGCTGCACTGCTCGAGTAGGAAGCTCCAGCGTATTGCGCCCCTGTCGTCTGATGACATCGTCTTTAATTGCTCCATCTAGTGTAGTCATAGGAATTAATTTAGAAATTAAAATATTAAGTAAACAGAGTGGAGCTCGCAGCCTAGTGTTCGGACACTCTGTTCCGCATTAAGGCACTTCCGTTTCCCGCCAAATTCTTGACGCAATGCTTCAAGCTGCAACTCAACGCTGCAGTTTGATTTCTCGCAAAAGTGATAGAATAATAAAAACGTTCCCCAAGTGAGGATTGAAACCACAATCGTCTTGCTTACGTGCGTCGACAGTCTAGAGCTTTTCAATGAATATATATTACTTATTAATATTAAATACACGACGTCATTGTAGCGCAGTGGCACAGCGTCTAACTGTAAGTACAATTTGTGTGTTCAACTCGAAGAAATTAGTTATATACATTCTCTCAGTCTCTCAAAAAACTAAGCTAACTGAACTGAGTTCCACCATCAACACGCAATATCTCTAGTTAGGGCGAAAAATGGATATCGGCGTATGACACTATGTCGCTGTACCTATATATGCTGGATCAGGGTTTACCTGATGCTAAATAAAATTTCTATTATAATTAAAGAAAGAAACAAATAATCATAAATAATATAAATAATATTTATTCGTCATCGCCAGTGTTTTAAACACTACGGCTGTGGTTACAAATAAATTTTACAAACACTCTATTTTCATTTTCTTTTCATTTAACCCAACACGCATTGATTTCACATTGGGGTGAAAATAAATAATAATTAATTATTCTGTTTTTATTTTTAAAAGTTATTTGTAGCTCTTACTTCCACCTTAAAGTTGTGGAGTCAGCTTAGCTGATCGAATCCACAATAAAGAGATACACAGAATGGCAGATACTAGAGAATGAAGAAGGACGTACTCCGTTGGTTTGTTCACGTGGAACAAATGAGTGATAAAAGAGTAGCAAAAAAGATTTATGAAAGAAGATATATGGAAAAGTGAGTGATAGGAAAGGTAGGGGGACACCTCGGTTGTCCTTCAAAAACACATTATTAAAGATACTGGAGGAAGGTCACGTAAAAAGCACGAGGTACCCCCGAAGGGCATAAAGAAATTAATGACAGTGGACGAGGTGAAAGATGTATGCAGAGACCGTAGCGTTTGGCGCTTCGTTCTCTCTGACTACCCCACTTTTTTTACTTTTAAAAGTATACTAGTAATGTCAAGATTATTTAAATAAATTTAAAAGCTACAAACTAAAAATATTCAATGAGGTCAAAATAAATAAAAATTAGAGGATTTTACTTTATATCCAAACGCTTCTTCTAGTACGTTAATAGGCAGTCTTGCGCTAAGCTCGCCCGTATGGTCGGCGAATCGCACTTTTACATCTTCTGGATTTCCATCTCTATTAAATAATTTAAAGGTTTTTTTTCGTTTCGTTTTTTCGTCAATTACTTTTTTAAATTTTTTTATACAAAATATAAATAGATATTATTATGAGGATCGATAAAGGTAAAGTATGGCTTCGTAAGATTTTTCTTCGCTTCACGCTGTATCCCGCATATAGCAGGGTAGGCAGACAGAACCTAGTCTTACAACATTCCGTTTCTCACTTTCCGCCGAATTGTAGAAGCGTTGCGTGTTGAGTGGCGGGACTCAACGCCGCGCTTTCCTTCTTTACCAGAGCGAGGAAGTGAAAGTATTAAAAAAAAATGTGTTCTCGGGTGCGACTGGCATTAATAAGATCACTTTTTTAATCAATTAATTTGTTAATTTAGTAAAAACATAAAAATTATAAAAAAATAACCAACTTCATAGAAATATGTAATATAAAAATATCTAAACTAACTTAGTAAAAAGTTCATCTAGATCCAGATGTGTGAGCAAGGCGTGTAGCGCCGCGCAGAACGGCACGCCGGCTTTGATTCTGTCTTGTATTTGCGACACCGAGGCCGCGCTGGCGCGCTCTCCGCTCCACGCCGACCACGCGGCCGCCTCGCCGCCGCCTGCACAATCCACTTTGTACTCCATACACCACGATGAGCACTGACCAGTATACAGAGTGGAAGCATCTGTGCTACTTTTACGGGAGCAACATATAGGGTAAAATATTTCAAACCCATAACTAAAGAAGAGACCAGTCGTGGCGCAGCGGCACGAAGTGAGACTGTAAAACCGATTGGTTGTGGGTTCGATCCCCACTCGAGGACATGATATATTTACTTAAATTTATATTTTCATTTTGTCGCTTTGGTGTTGAGACAAAGCGCGGCGTTGAGTTCTGCCACTCAACACGCAATGCCTCTAGAATTTGAAAGAAAGTGGGGAACGGAGTGTCTTAACACTAGGTTCCCTCTGCCTACTCTGCTGTGTGTAGGTGAAGCATAACTAAAGAAATTATCAAGATACCTCAACTCAGTTTAAACAGGATTTTATTTTTTCATTTCACGATGATTATCCATACTGTAGTTCGTGTGACACAGTTAAGAATAAATACCAATAAATGCCGTAAAATAACGTAAACACCTACTACTACAAAAATAGTATTAAACGTTGCCGATCTGCTGCTTTTCATTCATTTTCAAAAACATTCTAAAGCGAGAAAGTCACATCTCTCGTTCTATTTTACACAATTTTTTCGTTTCAATTGTATTAGGTTTTTATGGAGTAGTTAAGACTATGGTTTTCATTTAAAGTGAAGATGACAAAAACACTCTGTTTACTTCATGGAGTAGTAAGCACTCTAAAAGCCAGAGAAATACTTTATAATATACTTTTTTAGAAACGTATAAAAATTATAACGTTACGAGCTTTGAATCTGAGCCGCATTAAGCCAATAACCATCGGTACGTCCTCATCAAGCTACGACGAAATTTTTATTCCTACGCTTGCTTTTCTTATATCAGTCTATAAACATATAAAAATAATACTAACGTGTATGGCCCTGGTTCTTAACATACAATCTCAGGGCTTCAGCTTCAGGTGTATGCGGCTGGTGTGTAATCACAGTCCGCGAGCAAACTTGCACGCGCACTGCCAACGCGCGCCACGACACTCGAGCGTCCGCCACGAACAGCACGCTGTCTAGCGGCCGCCATTCTTCTGCTCTATTTGTTTATTTTTTGTAATTTAACGCTGTATCTTGCATATAGCAAGGAAAATATAGGGAAAGACACTCCGATTCCCATAAACCACTCAATTGTAATGACATTGTGTTGAGTGGCGGAACACAATGCCGCGCTTTGTCTTCTTAACAGAGAGAAAAAATTAAAGAATAAAAAACTTACATAGGTATCGAGAAATGCGATTCAGTGGAGTGCTAATTATTTTCATACGCTACGCTACAACGGCTAACTAATTGTTTAATTAACAATTATGTAATTTATGGAAATCCGTTGTGGTACAGTGAGAGAGTCTTACTGTGAGCGCAGTTGTAGGTTCAATTTAAATGCGAATGGTTACCCTGATATATAAGAAAGAAGCGTAAACCTTAAACTATACCTTAGAAGATATTAAACAGTAATATTAAAAATATTATGAGACAGGTACCCTCTATACTTACAAAATGAGACATTGTGAATCACTTAACAGTACATAAGTTAAAGTTTTATTAACATTACACATTAAAATGTTTTTATAAAAACATGTAGTATTTCTGTTATGATTTTGTAATCTACCGAACCTATTTACCTAGCTATCGTTTAATAGAAAATGAGAGTTCTTTTTATTTATTTTATTAAATTCCATCTTAAGTAAGTAGTTATTCAAATCCTAATCTCACCTTTGAATTGTATCTATATCGAAAATGTCCAGAGTTATAGACGCCGGTGTAGTATTATCCACAATTTCCACTGCCCGTACCGTCATATCTGCACCTACATTACATTTGAAATTTTTTTTATAAAAAAAAAATACCTTTTAGAAGACATTTAAATTTCTATAATTTTCATTACCAGCTTTCGTTTTTATAGACTTTGCGGGGCTAACTGATTTTACGACAACCAGCAAGTCTACGTACAGGTTACTACTTTGTTCTGTAAAACAAAATGATTTGTTAGTATAATTTAGATCAATACATGATGAGGCTGTTGTGGCGCAGCGGAATAGTCGGAATGTAAGTGCGGCGGTTGTAAGTTCGATTTTCATTCGGGTGGAAATGCGTTACTTTCATTTTTGTCGCTCTGATAAAAAAACAAAGTATAACGTTGAGTTCCGCTACTCTAAATGCAATGCCTTAACACTAGGTTCCCTTAATCTATTTTAAATGTAATACTGTGTGAAGTTGAAAAAAATATAAAAATATAGGTAAATATAGATCGTCTCTATTAAACTCCTCACCTTTAAATTTTAGGACTTCCGATAATCCACAGTAAGCGGCACAAGGCTTAGTAGGAATATGGAATAGAGGTAAATACATTCCGTAAGTATCTCCTTTAAATATACTTACTTCAGATTGACCTTCATTGAGTGATAAGTAAAAAGGGGAAGTCACCTGAAATTTTGCTATAACTATAAATATTAATAGATATTTCTTATAAAGATTTCTCTGTTGTTTGAAAGCATAACCCAAGTATACTAAAAAAAGGAATTTCATTTATTTGATGTATAGAATAATTTTTCATTACTTTTATAAAATAAAAAGGGTTTATTAAAGGTTAAGAAAATTATAACCTGGGGCCGATAAATTTCACTGTCAGCAGTTTTTACACAAATTTTCGGTGATGAAATTTCAACTATAAAATAAAAACAGCGTTGAAATATATATAAAATGAGAAAATAATATCGATCACTTAATTGAAATATAAAAAAAACTATTACCAACGTCACCAACAAGAAATCTTTCATAAAAAGTTAAAATAAAATATTCTGATCCCCAAGTATCTAAATTAATAGTGTCGACTTGAGAATCACGTAATGTAAAAGACATAACACCTCTTGATTCACCGCTCTTCTTTTTTGAGCTAAAAGTACGTGGACTGCTTTTTGCTATTATAATTCCAATAATGAGAGCATTTTTAATATTAATATTTAAATTATTTAAACAAAGCTTTTGGACTCCAGACATTTTTAAATTTTCTTTTCCCGCTCTTTTTAATATATGAAGTGAACACAGAACACATATACCCAAAGTGAAGTAGGATTATTTTTTTAATTACTATTAAGGGAAGGTTATAGTCCAGAGGCCCGAAAATGTGCGTAATTTAATGATTTTTTTTTGAGAGTACATACGTATTTTTTTTAAAAAACTTTGTGAGATTTTTTTGTCTAAATTTTAAAAAGTTTATAAAATTTTTTCGATTAAAAATAATATAAAATGGCAGCTCTAGCCCTCACTGACGACGGTCTGCGCGGCGGTGCGCAGTGTGCGCAGGGCACTCTAGAGCCCTGCAAAGTGATCTGAAACGAAAAAAAAACAAAAAAAAAAGTAAAGTAGATGAAATGTGTGTTTTCCCCTTTGAAAAAAAAGCCTTTTTTGCCCCTTTTTGTTTTAACGTTAAAAAAACAATACTAAAAAATTTTAATTCAGGAACCTTTCCCGAATCAAATGATACACTTATAATGTTTAAAAAGTATATTTTGAATTTATCATTAAATTTCTGGATAAAGAAATAACGCCATCTTCTCCAGGGTTAAGATCTTTAAAAACCGAATCTTGATCACAAAACTTGATTCAACCAAATTTCTTATTTTTAGAAGGTTTTACGGTAAGACGAGATTGGTATTAGTTAGGAGAGCAATTAGAGACCTTGAAGTGTGTAGGAGGGGTAAACTTTTCTTTGGCTGCGTCAGCATACGATTGGGAAACGAGAAGAAACTTCCACATAAGCTATATTATCCTGAGGCATAACAATTTCGATAGATTGTTGCCTTGCATACTTAAGTCAAGCCTTGTCAATTGCAAAATGCTTTGCTATGCAATACAAACACTATGAGGATTCTTTGTTACACAGCACATGAGTCACCATCGTGAGACTATGCACATCTGTAGCACCTAGGCTTTGATCGACACTGAGCTAATATGGCCAAAACGACAACAGTGTATGCATTGTATGGTTGGGAATTTGTAGGGTTGGGCCAGAGCTGTAGCTAAACTCTATTTGCAACATTTGTCCTCGGAAAGTTATTATTACGGTTTTATTCGACCCAGAGTAAGAAACCTCTCACTAACAACCTCACAATTCAGGCGCCTCGCTTTTATGACAACGCCACAGCCTGAAGAAAGCATGAGAATCCACAAGTTCCTCCATTGAAAAGTCAAAGGGAACTTCCTTAGCCAGATCCTTTTTATATGATATGTAGGAATAATAGCTATGTACTTGGCCAGACCCAGGAAAGGATTATTCAAAAACTTCTTGGCAGCTTGTAAAATTTGAACAGATACTTTATTTCTGCCAATATTTTTAATATCATCATTTAAAATTGATTCAACTTTGCCAATCAACCGAATTTTATAGCCCATATACCAGTTTCTGACACAGGGTTCTCAACTTCCCGAGAGACTTGTACAATAAAGGGACCTTGTCATGAACCGTGTCGGGTGTAGGACCGTCGGACATACAGGCGTGAATATAAATATTTTGATTATTAAGATTGGCTGAAGATGAATCAGTTATAGTTTTTTAGGAACATTTTCATTCGTAACATCATTTTCGCATTGGCCGAACCCGGAGAGACGGGAGGTCGGTCATTATCCATGCCTATCCACAATTTAAAACCAAGTAAAAATATAAAAAATATCTAAAACGTACAAGACAAAAAATCAAATATTAGTTTAACACCGCCATATTATACCAAAACTACATATAGCAAACTAATTAAACACTAATATACAACAATTTTGCAATAAAATTACGAGTTATTACGGCCAAATCTCACTACACGTGTGTCAACCAATACGCACGCCTAAGTATACGTATAAGTTTTTTCCTTTAGTTATGTCAAGTGTCAACCTTTGGGTATATGTATTCTGTGGTGTCAACTAAGACTTGACAGTGACACCAGAGTTGGTGAATTTACCAATTACCATTTTGCCGCCTTATATAAATTATAAACTAAGTTGTTGAATATATTACTCAAGTAAAGTGAAAATATTACTAGATTTTAAGTTTTCATTAAAGATGTTGTTTAAAAAAGAACGTGAAGAAACTGAAAATATCGAAAAATTTAAGCCCTTAGAAGTAGATAGATATAGTTTGGGCTATAAAGATTCATCTAATCGTTTCTATCAAGTATCCCGAGACTTTTCAAAACAATATGCTCATATTTACTCAGCTAGATTGAATACGTTTAGAGATATTTTAAAACCTGTGATACATAAAAGATGGTCTAATAAATATAAAATTTTAAAATTATGTGATTTACATGATAAAGGATCGACGAGTATTATTATTGGGACCATTTTCAAAATACAAGAACTAAAACCAAGTGTATTAAAAGAGCTATCTGATCAACTCGAAATATTACCTCAACCAGCCAGGTTAATAAATTGTATTAAATGTCAAGATCAGGATTACTTACATGATATTTTGTATATTAATATTTATTTCCAGATCTCACTTTGTTCATGATACAGATAGTTTGGTTTTGGAAGATGAATTGCAAAGAATAAAGTTGACCGGTGACTGTATAAATGTAAATGAAGTTGTAACTGGTGTAGTTGTCGCTTTACTTGGTACTGTAAATGTAACTATAAAAATAATGAGAGTAATCAAACTTATTTTCGTACTTAAACTTTTGTAATTTTTTCAGGAAGCGAAGATGAAGATGGGATATTTTCAGTAAAAGATGCATGTTGGGCTGGCTGTAATATACAAAAACCAATGCCAAAGTTAGATAGTGATAGGTAAAATTCAGACAATAGATAAATCTAGTTACTATAATTTAATCCTATCCCACTATTTTCTATTACATTAATTAATTAATTGAAATACAATAATTTATTTATTATTTAATTTTTATATTATATTAGTGAAAGCTTGTGTGGATGGTATTTACAAAAGGACTATGTTGTAGGTATGTGGTTTTAATCTCAGGACTGAATTTAGCATCAAAATCTGGAAGTCAATTATTTTCACTAAATCTTTTCTTAGAGTGGTTGTCAGGATTTTGTGGTACATCACAATATCAAGAAGAAGTTTCTAAAGTTGTCAGAGTCATAATAGCAGGTATTTAAGAGTTTAATTTGATATAAATATAATGTATTCTCATCAAGAGTTTTACATAACCTGAGTAAGCTTACCACTACAGAAATTTAATGTCTTTGGAAAATCAATACTAAGAAGTAAAGCTTGTTATACTGTTTTGATATATTTAAAGGATAAAAATACATGAATTTTATATCAATTGGTATAGCCACCAGCATATGCTGGTGGCTGTAAATTTGGCACAATAAAATTGTAACATTAATATGGAAAAAACAATTAGTGAACTTCATACTATCTCTTCTTCTTAGAACTGTCTTCTAAGCAGATTGTAGCTTTAAGACATGTATTGATTTACTATGCATTGAGCTCTAATTTTAAGGCTATTCAAATATTTATTACACAGGTGGTGTTTATGCAAATCAGAATGCTCATGAGGTTCTTGCTGAATCTGATGTGATAGCAGCTTCTGAAATAGTAGACTCCTTCTCTGCTGCTGTTAGTTCTGTTGCCCCATTAGATCTTATGCCTGGCTGCAAAGACCCTACTGGTATAATGCTGCCGCAGAAACCTTTCCATTATTGTAAGTACTTCTTTATTTATTACAAGCTGCTACCCACAACTTCCTTTACTAACTGTCATAAATAGAAGTGTGATTGGGGAAATGAAAACAATTTAATAGAAAATGGAGTGCAAACCCAAAACTATTAAATTTAAAGTTTGACTCTGTGCCACAGTGTCACTATAATCTTTCCAATGCACTATGTGTTAGTTTGTTATATTTTAGCCAGTAAAATAAAATATAGTGACTATTATGGTTCTTTATCATATGTTTCATATCTTTAATTTATATATAAGTATTTCATTATTTCTAATAGTTTTCTAAATCATGCTTCAGTAGTTCTCTTTTTTACATTTGACATAGAAGGACAAATGAGTGTGTTCAAGTTTGAAATTATATGAATGCATCAATATTTCTTGTCCATTTCGTTGATTTGTTACCAAGTTATATTAAACTGGTAAAACAATTGACAAGGAATTAAAAAATGTTAAAAAAAATTTAAAAATTGTTAAAAAATATTCATTTAACCATAAACGTTTTAAGTGCAATGTACTTATTGTTTTCCACATGTGTGCGTTTGAAGTGGGTTGAAATTTACCTTGATATTTTGTCATTCTGCACTAATTTAAAGTAATTTCAATTAACATTGTGTCAGTGTCACTTCAAACTTATTAGATAGCTTCACAATATCCTGCACAATTCTGGAGGAGAATATGACTGCCTGCCTGCCTGCCTCTAGCACTTCAAACATGATTGCGTTCATTTATTACTAGTATTGGTTTATTATAATATTGGTTAATTATTTTTATTTCCAGGTCTATTTCCAAAGGCTATAGAGTACAAATCATTTAACCGTGTTTCAAATCCATATGAATGTGATATTGGAGGTAATTTAATATCATAAAATTTAAGCTAATTTTTTTAAATTTTAAATGAACAAACTTTAAGGGCAGCTTCTATTTAAAAAAACTACTAAAACTAAAATTGTTTTCAGGTTTTACATGTCTAGGGACTTCTGGGGAATCTGTTAAAGATATAATGCAATACAGTAATATAGACACACCCATAGAAGTGATGAAAAAAACTTTACAATGGCGCCATCTCGCACCTACTTGCCCTGACAGTGTGCCTTGCACACCATGTTTGGAGACGGATCCTTTTACAATGTTTACTTGTCCAGCAATTTATTTCTGTGGAAATTGTGATGAATATGCAACAGATATGTATAAAGGCATGTTATATTTATTATGTTAATTCCATCATGAACATCCTGGTGCAGTGGTTATAAATACAATGGTTGTGGGTTTACCCCACTTTAGGGATTATATATTTTTTTGCTTTGGTAAGATGCAAGTGTAAACAAAAATTCAGCCATATAACATGAAATTTCACAAATTTAGGCAGAAAATTAATAGTTGAGTGTTTTGACATTAGGTCCTTTCTGCCACTCTGCTAAGTAGGTTGAAGAGCAAAGCTTAAAATGTTCAGTTTTAATAAAGAAATATATTTTTCAGATTTTATAAAACATTCATTTGTTTTGCAGGTGAAGATGGTCAATCAGTCAGAATAGTTTGTGTTCCAGATTTTTTCAACAGTAAAACAGTGGCTTTAGTAAATCTTGTTAATTTGGAATGTTACAGTATGAAATTTGATTGAATAGTAAATATATACAATAAATTATGCTGTTAAAGTTGATAAAATAAAAAGTTTTCATTTAAGTTTTGTAAATGCCATTATAAAAAATAAAAGAAAATTTTATAGTAACAATATAGGTATCTTGTTTTATTTTTTGTGGACACATTCATAAGAATTTGAATAAATCTATTATATCTATAATGTTATGTAGTCTATCTGTTATGTATATAATTCCTGAATCATCATACTTATGAAATTTTATATATTCTACACAATAAATATCATTTCTATGAATTGAGATTTCTTTTAAAAACTGTCATAGATAATAACTTTTCTTTTGAACATACATACATAACAAGGTAGGTACAGTATGTGAAAAATAAAAAACGTTAATAATCAAATGCATAAAAAAGTGCCTACATTATTAGACTAGTGATGTTATAAATATGACATATGATTTATTATTCATAATATAAATAATCTGAATAAAAACTCTTAACTATAAATGCAGAATGATGAATGTTTAAAATTCAGATCACATTTTTGTTTAATAGTAACGTAGAAATATATCTGATTAATTCGTTTATTTAATTTAAAATGCTTAACTTATTGTGTAGGTAGGAATAAAATGTTCATTGGAAAATTATGTAATTGTATAAATGAATTATTATTAATTTAATGTGTTTATATATAGTGTGTGTGTGTGTAAATGATGTAGTATATAGGCTGAACGCAAACGACGCATCAACGGTTGTCTATGGGTAGAGGACCGCAGTGGTAACTCCATAGCCGGGCTGTATTTGCCAATTTTCAATTTCAAGAATCCATATTTTTCCCAAAAATCTGCCAAAACACTGAAAATTGACTAACATACAAAAATGGGTACTGAGGTTCTCTACATAGGCAATCGTTGATCCGTCGATCGCGTTACACTCTGTATATATTAAGCTAAAACTGCTTTGAATATTTGTTTATTCTGAATTTACAAGGAAATAACACAACATGGCGTAAACAGATCGCGAGCGTTTGCCGCAAACTCCCTTTTATCTGTGTTCCACAAGGGATACTGGTCCGGATCAGCGATAAGCTCTCCCAAGTTGTTAAAAAATCTATGTACACGCTTGTATTGGTGGACTCTTGGCAAGCCTCGGCAAACGTGTAAGCGATATATTAAAAGTAATAAAAACACTTTTTTAGAAAACGTTTTTTAAACGCATGAATTATTTTATTGTAGAAGTAGTATTCATTTCTTTATTTTATCATTGTTTTCTTTTTAATAAAAGAAATAAGTCCATATTTATTAATTTCTTTGTTACCTTAAATGAACAGTATAATTATACTTGTGTATATTTTTGTGGACAACTCACTGTAATTATCATGAAGATAAAATAGCGATAAAATTTAAATTGAGCGGGCACAGTGGACAACTCTAGACTTTGAACCTACTTGTCTTTGTAAATTTGTATAGGGTAACTCTGTCTACGTCTACGGTCTATTACTCATCATGGTTCAAAAGTAGAAAGACGTGTTATTTGTTTCCTTTCGTGCTATATATTGCGTTAAGATGGGTTTCTAGATTTTTAAACGTTTTGCACACCTGCGTGTGCTTTCACAAAATAATAAAAATGCTGTAAGTACATACATATATTTTATTTCTTAAAAATAAATGATATAATTGTTGGTGGAAATTCCATAGCGTCGGCTGTTATTACGCCATGAATGCAGCTTTCACAAACTGCTTGAGTCATATTCGTGCGCACTTAGATCTTCATATTACAGGTGCATTATTTGCAAAGCAATTTGTAATTCATCTATTCACTATTCTAATGAAATAGGTGAATTTATGTTGATTATATGGTTGTTGATTTAGGTACTTTCTCTTTAATATGTTAATATATATTTAAAAACAAATAAAAGTATACACTGATTTTTGTTTTGAGGAATACATATTTTAATTTTGATGAATATTTGATTCTTAATATAATAAAATGTTAAATGTTAATTGATAATGTTTTAAAGCATTTAGTATAGAGTTTTATAATATTTTGCCATTATTTAAACGTTTATAAACTATAACTACTATAGTTATAAAAGTGAAAGCTATTATTATTGAGTATAGATAAATTGAAATAAATCAACTTTGTAACCTTTACAATGTTGTGAAATGTTTTGTAATATGTACTTGTTATTTAGATTTCAACACATCATTTTAAAAGGTTGTATGTAATATTTGAATTTTGACATCACTAATTAGTATTTCAATGAAAAGAAAATATTTTTATAATTAATAGATTGTATGATTTGTAAATTGACTTATTCCTACTTGGGCTAATACACTATTTGATTTCAATAGAAAATTCTAAAACCATTCAATGTTGGATTGTAGAAAAATCACAGTGTAGCCTAAAATCTGAAAAGTTAATTAGTTTTGGTAATTTTTCTCTTTCATAATGCTATTTATTTTTGTAACGGGCTGTAAAATTTTTATGAGTTAATAACAACATCAAAGCTTAGAAAATAATGTAAGTTTAGTAAATAACTTACGTTAGCAGTGGGTGAGGATAGAGTGAGAAAAAAAAAATGCCATATGCTTTAGCATATGTACATGGATAAGTTGCATAGGTAATCTGTAATGTAAGCATTTATTCTAAAATCATATCTACAATTTCAGTATGTAAATTAAACATCTTTAATATTTTTATATAAAAGCAATTCCATTACCCTTAGCTTAATCTTAGTAAAAGGAAAATTAGTATGAAATCATTGTATTGTTTATTTTCCTGGTCATTCTATGCTTGGGTTTTCATTTTTCTAAAGGAAACATACTTGAATTTTGATTCATTCTATGGTAGTCACATAATAATAAATTAATAATATTAGATTGAATGAATTTATAAAATTTTAAAATAACAAGGGGTTAGATTTAAAATGCAAAAAACTGGGAAAGACTCGGAAAACTATTAAAACATTTTAATTCATTTTGAATTAACTTGCTTACTTCCGGATATCAAATTACATTGAAAGATTTTTTAGGCATTTTAATTGTTTTGCTTTATCACCTATTTAAAATAGATGAATATGTATAAATGTATTAAAGAAGAAGTTGATTTAAAGTACTGTGCTTAATTCTTTAAATATATAAATATGTACTTAAATATACTAAATATTTTAAATATTGAGTTATGTTAGTATTGTTTCTCATTTTTCAAAATTTGTCTTTTAATTAAAAGTTGTATAGCTCCACATATACCAAGTTGAATTGAGGACCAGAAAATCCAGTTGCCATTGTAAATAAATGTATAAAAGAAAATTATAACGCATGAGATGATTTGAATTGGAAACAACAGAAATTTATATTTCTAAAGTGTTTATAGTTCACTTATCAAAATATTTTTAATTAAGGACACTAAACTTTTTTTGATACCCTGAGTCTGACCTTTGATGGAAATTGACAACTGCTGTATATTTGTGCTTTGTTTTTAATAATTTACAATTTCTGTAATCAATGTATTCTCATTTGGCCAAGCTGTGGCGCAGGGGCACAAGTGTGTGACTGCAAATACAACTGGCTGTGGGTTCAATCCCCTGCAAATTATTATTTTTTTTAATAAGTTCTTTACTTTGGTGTCGAGGCAAAACATGGCATTGAGTTCTGCCACTCAACACGCAATGTCTTCAGAATTCGGCAGTAAATGGGAAATGGAGTGTCTTAGGTTCCCTTTGCCTTCCTTGCTGTGTGTGGAATACAGGGTGAAGCTTATTCATGTAATCTCAGTGTTATTCCAATTTTGAGATTATATGTTTTTTTTTTCTGCCATATTCTTAAATTTTTCACATCTGGCACATAGAGATAGCCTCGTTAGATAGTTTACTGTAGACATATTGAACTTTAAAGACTATTCACCAATTTATCATTAAAAGTCTTCCAATGCTAACAAAACAAAATATAGTTTTACTAAATTAAGGAAACTTTAATAAAAAAATAAAATAAATAAATATTTAAAAAAAAGTCAAAATTTTTTTCAATACATGAAACAATTCAGTTTAATAGAATGATGGAATTTTAACATGTTGAAATGATGTACAAAAATAATGTTCTGTGAAGGATATTCCCTTTATAAGGATATTTAATTTGGGATTCACCTGTAACAGTATTTCTACATTTTTTGTTTTTGTTGTTAGTGATAATTGATTACAATGAAATATTTTTTTATGTTACAACTGATTTAAGAAAAAATATTACAGGACATGAGGCCAGTCGCGGTGCAGATGCACATAGTGTGACTGCAAAATCGACTAGTTGTGGGTTCGATTCCCACTAGAGGAGATGAATTATTTATAAAAAAATATATAATTGAGGCCGGTCGTGGCGCAGCGGCACGAGGTGTGACTGCAAAACCGACTGGTTGTGGGTTCGATTCCCACTCGAGGAGATGAAATATTTACTTAAATTTATATTTCCATTTCTTCGCTCTGGTGTCGAGGTTAAGCGCGGCGTTGAGTTCTGCCACTCAACACGCAATGCCTCCAGAATTCGGCAGAAAGTGGGGAACGGAGTGTCTCAACACTAGATTCCCTCTGCCTACCCTGCTGTGTGCGGGATACAGCGTGAAGCTAATAAAAAAAAAAATAAATATATATTTCCATTTCTTCGCTCTGGTGTCGAGGCAAAGCGCGGCGCTGAGTTCTGCCACGCAACACGTAATACCTCCAGAATTCAGCAGAAAGTGGGCAACAAGAGTGTCTATCATTAGGTTCCTTCTGTCTACCATGCTATGTGCGCGATACAGTGTGAAGCTGATTTGATTTAATTTTATATAGTACATATATTTTAACACTTTTTAGCGTAACAGACTTAGCAAAAAAAGTTATATGTTTTCTTAATGAGTATATACTATATAGTTTATTTTGCCTGTCGCATATGTTACGTACGTAAGCTAATATATTTTTTTAGCTTTACGTCCTAATTCGCATATAGAACGTAGCGTAGGGCGCGGGAACCTTGGAAGACATTATTTACATTAATATACTTTTGTCCTTACTTTCCGCCGAATTTTGGAGGCATTGTGTGTTTAATCACGAAACTCAACGCCGCGTTTTGCCTCTTTAACCAGAGCGAGGAAATGAAAATATTAAATATTTCATTTTCTCCAGTGGGTTTCATATCCATGACTTGTCGTGTTTACAGTCGAACGCTTGTGCCATTGCGTCACGACTGTCCTATTTTTTTTTATAATTACACGTGTGATAAGTGCATAAAATTAATATTTAAAAAATATTTCAACTTACAGTGCCAACATGGCGCCTTCAACCGATACCTTCGTCCCTCGACCACTATCATCAGCATTAACGGATTTCGATCAATACCGATACCTAATTATTCCTTTGGTAAGTAACATCTGTAATTTTGCAAAGTTTTCAGGCACTCCAGTATTTACTTTCATATGAAAATTTAAAATTTTGTGTTTTTTTTAATCCGACTAAAGTTTATTTTTTATCTTACTAATATAATATTAGTAAAGTGTGAAAGTTTGTGAGAATGGATGTTAGTTCCATGTTTACACAAAACTACTGAATAGATTCAGATAGCAACAATATAGCTTATACATCAAAATGATATACGTATATTGGGCTACAATTTGTATGAATATTTTGTGTAATTTGGCTAAAATATATTAATAAGTTTAAGCGGGCAAAGCCGCGTTTGGGTCGCTAGTATTTGTAAATTGGAAACCTTTGAGGAATAGATAATTGTCAGTCACTTTCACACAAAAACTACTTAACGGATTTAGATAAAATTTAAATGAAGAAAAAATTTACAATATTATTTGCATGTCAGTTTAACACATGCTTCAATGTAAAGACTTTGTATCATTTGATTATAATAAACTTATTGTTAAGCTCGAGCGGACGAGGCCACGTGTGGGTCGCTAGTATTAATAAGTAAAACATTCTTCTTTTAAATATTAATTTTGTATAAATTAAAATTTTTCAGAGTGCAATTAAAACTGACATCAAACATGAGCTTGAATCAATGGAGTTTTGCACCGGCTTCGGCCGCGGGCCTCTTAACTGAAAATGAATGCTCTATGCTGCTCGACGTCGACGTCTTTAACACCGATGAAGGTAATACTAACTTTATAACTAATATACTTATTTCTATAATAACATACATTTTATATAAAACCGTCATTGTTAGGAAAAAAGAAAATAATAAAAATATCAATCTCTATATTGGAAAAGTACTAACATTTAAATCGTATAAACGCTTACATAAACCGTTAGTCAAACGATAACGAGAAATTATATAGATAATTAAGCCCAATCACGTCAATTGACTTGCGACTTACTAGACGGCCGTGAACTATATTTCCTATGATTGAAGCTTTTATCATACACGTTATGAACAATTTTCCTTGTTCAATAGATATTAATGTACCATATAAAAATACCGGTCAAGTGCGAGTGTAGACGCACGCACTCAGGGTTCCAATTTTGAGTCTTGTAGTTCAACGGGAAATACACCTTGTTTTAGTTGATAAACTTAAGTTTGTGGGCGTTTGTACTCATTTTATACGAAATAAACTACAAATATAAGTTTGAAGTATGATTTATTTCTATGAATCTTCATTTCTCGGATTTTATTCTTTATTGATATTATAAGTTCTCACTTCGTACAAAATTTTATTACTGTATTTCCAACTGGAACTACTCTATAGGTTTTAATAACGCGGCGAATTTAATTCAAAATGCATTAAAAACCATGCATAAATGTTCGTTCGATATGCTCATATGTCAGTTCGATTGCGAGTATACTTTCTGTGCTCTTAGGGACTTTAGAAATTAATATTAGATATAATTTTTAGCCTGATACCTCCGCGCAATTTCGCGTTAAAGGTTCCGATTTTTCCTTTTAAGGTTCGGAACGCTAAAAATGATAACATTTTCATTTAAAATTAATTAAAGTAAGTTGATCTATCTGCTAGTACTACTAATATCAACAGTAAGCATTTACTATAATTACATACAATATAATATGTAGTGTAAGCTTATCATTCTTAATTGATTGTAAATGAATTAACCTTCAAACTCAATTTTTTTTACATTCAGTTATTAGTTGACATAACACATCAAACCTAAAAATAAGGTTGCTTTTAGCCGACTTCTTCTTTTTATAAACGGGGAGGTTCTTTATTCGTTAACTGTATTTTTTTAAATTATCATTTGTTTAATTTTAAT
>JAATLQ010033182.1:54662-79881 GCA_013421005.1 Heliconius erato x Heliconius himera | reverse complement strand
ACCGACTGGTTCTGGGTTCGATTCCCACTCGAGGAGATGAAATATTTACTTAAATTTATATTTCCATTTCTTCGCTCTGGTGTCGAGGTTAAGCGCGGCGTTGAGTTCTGCCACTCAACACGCAATGCCTCCAGAATTCGGCAGAAAGTGGGGAACGGAGTGTCTTAACACTAGGTTCCCTCTGCCTACCCTGCTGTGTGCGGGATACAGCGTGAAGCTAATTTAATTTAATTTAATTTAAATAACGAATACAGTGTTTGTATCCGTTATTTGATCCGCATCATTAACATTTATAGGTAAGCTAGCGACGCGCGCGGCTTCGCCCGCTTAAATTAATTTTTATGTTGTAGCTAAATTATACAAATTCTTCACATAAATTGTAGTCTATGTGTTATTCTGGTGTATAAGATAGAAAGTGTAACAAACATCCATCCGGACAAACTCACATTTATAATATTAGTAGGATTCTCCGAATATGTTTCTCGAAGACTTTAAATATCAATAGGCGGTACAGATTACATGCTCATTATAATTAAGCAGGCCTATATTTATGTTATTTTATTCAATTAAAAATATTTGTTTAAATAGATAACCCTTTGTTTTATATTACGCTTCAATTTCGAAGAATTAAAGTGTGATAATGAACGACTTATCTATAACAATACGATATATTTAAGCTTAATTGAATTGTTCTAGGGTACAGTATTCTCAGTTTTCAATGATTGACGAAATTGATGACGTACATTCGAAGGTAGTCTTTATGATGATTAATATATTTCTACTACTTATATGAAAACGTGTCGTAAATTGAATCATACATAAACAAAATCAATAACAAATATCAATAATTAAAAATATATTTATCTATTATTATTTATTTCAATAAATATTTAATTTAATTATCATTTCCTCGCTCTGGCAAAGCAAAGCGCGGCGTTGAGTTTCGCCACTCAACACACAATGCCCCCAACGTGCGAAAGGAGGAGGTGGAGGTGTCTTAATGGGAAGTTACATCAATACAAATATATTAAATATATTATGCATTGATCGGGAAACCGTAATTATTTTATAGATAATACAAAGAAACGCCCAAGTAACATGCTTTTTAATATTCTATTTTTTGGACTCACTAGCGCCATATTAGTTTAATGTGTATCTGCTGACAAAAAATACATACACAGCGTCATCTACTTTAATTTATATTATTATATTCTTACCAAATTGTTAAAAATTGACAAATTGGTCAAAAATTTCTATAAGTCCATATATTTTTTTATTATTTTTTTTCAGTATTTATATTAATTACTTTTTTTCTTGTAAAAATCTTAAGTCACAATGTCTTTATGTCTCAAAAACCAGAAAAAAAAATCACGACGGTTGAAGTATTAAATAATTAGAATGGTTTAATGATATATCAGCTTCCTTTAATTAATAAAAGAATTGATAACGTTTTTTATGCTATACTTCATATAGTTATTATATATTTTTGTTTTTTATCACCCTTAATCTATTATTTTTTCGGGCAAATATTATTATGAACAATTAAAGTGTCATCTTACGACGTACTTTATCGATCTCCTTTGTCTTCCTGTTTTTTTTTAAGGGTTAAAGGCTATAGATAATATTCATTAAGTATATTACGTACTATTAATACAATTCTTCCCTGATAATGTCTATATGTATAATGTGTTCCGTAATATGTAGGTTTATTATACAAGGTATCTTTACATTATTACTATATAAATTGATTTATACATAACACAGATGTGGATATGAATACCACTAGAAATATTCTCAAATATTTTGCTTAAGCGTATTAATGTAATTTAAACAAATAGAAAGTATCAACAGGAGGTAAAATTGTAGTAAGAAATGCTTAGCACCTTCAATTATAACCTTAAATTCTTATTTTCCAACTTTTTATTTGAACCTAATGGAATATCATGGCTTAATTTTTTATGATTTTCTCTTTCAATGAAATAATAAGGCTGCGATTTTCGTCTTATAAAACTAATAACTAAAAGCTAATAAATATTAATTAAATATATATATATATATATATATGAAATAAAAAAAAATATATAAAAAGATAAAAATCCTTCCGCCTGAAATGAAACAATAAACCCAATATAAATATAATTAACAGCAGGACTTATTATTCAACCAATTAAAGGTTGGGAACCTTGTAAGGAGCCCTGTAAAATTTAAACGGGTTCCACACATCTTAAGAGTAAAAAAGAGAGGGATCTATCTAGTGAAATTTATCTCTTCTTTAATTGGGGATCAATGAAAAAGGAATCAAACTGCTATTAGGGTAGCCATATCCAACTGAGCAACAATGATGCTAGAGTATTTTTACGATGTAATTTTCTTTCCTTGTACTAATCTAAACTAACTAAACTAATCTTAATTAATAAATTAATATTATTCTTGTAAACTAAACTAATCTTCTTAACTGAGTACTGTGCTTTTATTATTTACTGATAAAAACAACAAAAGTCCAAAAAGTTCCAAAACTTCAAAATGAAAATGCATGGAACTGTCATCAGCATTTATGCTCAAGCGTTTAAAAGCTCCTACTTGGAGATATACATGTACGATGAGATTTCTAATGCGTTAAATATCAGAAGACAATGATATAGAGAAAGTAACGAAAAAGTATATTCTTCGCCTTCAAAATAAGAGTAAAGTAAAATACAAGATGCAAAAAAGTTACTTTCGATAAAAGTTATATCTGCCAAAACTGTATCTGGCATTTGTTTCCTTATCTATGTAATATATTCTAATATTCCTTTTATAAAATAAAATTGTATTTTTTTTCAGAAAAAAAAAGAGTTTTACGAAGAACAAACTAATGTTCACAATTTTTTCATATTTTGTAAAGTTTCAAAAGTTTCAAGTTTAGTTTTTTTTTTTTTGGAAAAAATAAGTAATTTAAATTTATTATCTGTATTTTTTATTATTTGCACATATGTGTAATATATAATAACGGCTATTTTATTCAATATAGTAAATATGTCTTGATCTATCCTCAAATAAAAAAAATATCCGTCAAAATTACTCATGATTATCTTTTACGTACATAAAAATATGACTATCTTTCTAGGGTTAAAGTATCACAATGTGTTGCTCCTGCGTATTTTATAGAGCAATTTAGATATTTTACGCTTTGTCTATATTACTCTTAAACTTATTTTAGTAAACACTTGGAACACTGAATCTATGTTCATAAAGATTTGTTTATGCAAATACTTGTATCATATTTTAAATAAAGAAAACTATTTTAAAATTTTGTTGTTTATGAACACTATTGCATCACTAATTTAGTTTACATTGTTGGGACCAAGTATCTGCTAGGTACCAGAGGTACTATTACTATTTCATCTGGTTCACTACTGCTATATTTTTTTTTATTAATTGATAGATTTTTGGTAATAAATGATGAATAAGTTATGTTTTTTGTCGAAATTAAGATGGAAAATTCAACAAAAGCTTACAGTTTTTGTTTGCGTATTATTTTTGGTAGTGACATAAAATAGATTAATATTATTTATTATCTTGCGTTAGAATAAACGTAGAAAGAAGATCTACTCTGTTCTTTCGAATTATTAAATGCTTATTATATAGTGAGACAAAACCATTAGCGTATCTAGCAATATTTTTTGGGGGGCGAGGGGGGCGGGGGGTTTTGTGGTGGTAAGCGGAGGTTCTGGATTTTAACTTGTTTTAACACACGATTATGGGGTGGGCACGAACCATCCGGCCCCTCCTATGCCTATGGACGTGAACATTTACAATATCTTATAATAATAAAACAAGACTAAGAAG
Organism: Heliconius erato x Heliconius himera; assembly: GCA_013421005.1. Lineage (NCBI taxonomy): Eukaryota > Metazoa > Arthropoda > Insecta > Lepidoptera > Nymphalidae > Heliconius > Heliconius erato x Heliconius himera. The sequence continues at coordinate 76,053 of JAATLQ010033182.1, read as the reverse complement.
ACCTTGACAAGGGCACTAATAATGTATTATTTAAATTTAGAAAGTAGCTAAGTGGAATTTTAAACGGTTTTTACGGCTAGTTCTTGAAATTATATTGAAGTCTAATAAGGAGGTCATGGCAATACACTAGAGTAGATTCTTGTACATTCTTGTTTTGTAGTAATTGCGGACGTTACGAAATGAATACGAATATAGAAGACAATTATACATTTATATCCTCAAAAAAACAATTATAAATCACAGATAGGCAAAAATATTTTTTACAGTTTTTATACAAAATTGTATTGTTAAATTTTACACGAATACACAAACTAGTACATTTGCCATACAGTCTACTGAAGCGTTTATGCCGAAAGTAAGTAAATATTACGTAAGTCTGACAAAGACGTGGTAAATTTACTTAGATTTCTTTTATTTATTTTTAATTTAAAATATCCACGTTCTTATCAAACGATCATATTATGTCTTGACATTGATAGACTTTTCATTTTACTGTACGTATTCCTTGATTCTAGGTCTTTCCGCATTTTACGTTCCTAAGTTATATATTATTACATTTATTATAAATTGTTTCATTGAGTCTGTAGAATTCCATTCGGCGTTATAAAATATTTTGCTTATTCCAGTTATCGATGTTATCTTATTTTATTAATTTTTGTTATGACTAAAAGTTTTAAATACGGTACTTTTATCATATAAAGCTGTGTACACGAAAAAAGACGAGTACAAATATTTCCATAAATTTAAACTTTTATAGTACAAGTCATGTAGTTCTTAATCTATATATATAAAAGGACTTGTGCTGACTGACTGAGGTAAGACGAACGCAGAGCCGTAACCGCTGATGGTAACAACGTCAAAATTTGGGCAGATGTTTATTTTCATATTCTGGATATCCACTAAGAAGGGAATATGAAAAATTTTGACCCTAAAGGGATGAAATAGGGGTTGAAAGTTTGTATGGAATTTTTTTTAATCTGTACCGATTTTTATAAAATTTGAAATTCAGACTCTTAAAAATATTTCGTTGAACACGTGTTTCATGGTTTTTAAGAATTCACCCCCTAAGGGTTCAAATAAGAGGTTGAAAGTTTCTATGGAAAAATCTTTAAATTGCCACCAATTTTTATAAAAATTTAAATTCAGACTGTTGAAAATATTTTATTGAACACGTGTTTCCTGGGTTTTTTAGAATTCACTCCTAATAAGCGGGCGAAGAAGCGCGCCCTCTAGTAATTATTTGTCTTATCACTATTATTGTGTAATTTGTTGAGCGAATCGACCGTGGCGACGGTAGCCCCCCACAGACTCACCTCATGAACACGATAAGATACCCGGGTCAACTATCTGTGTATTATCTTACAAAATCACGTATATTTCCATCTCTCTTATAGTTGTATAACAGAGCCAGTGTTAGTATATTATTATTATTATGAACATATAATATTCTACAACTTAAAGCTATTTTTAGCGCATTATCCTGCGTTTTCGATGCAAAATGGATCATGATATGTGAAAACATGTCACAGATTTTAATTTTATACTTAATTTTTAAGTAATGTTTCTTTGGGCCGTTCTTGTATTTGTTATTATGATGTTCTTACCTTATAAATAATTAAGGCTTTTCTTAGATTAGTTGTTTTCAGATAGATAAGGAAAGGGGGAGATCCTTTTTTGAATTGCAGGAAGATCCCATACAATTGAGCATATCTACATCATAGCAGAAATTTGCGTGTTGATTCTCTCCATTGATTTCTTGATATTAGTTAGTCTTTTTTGTCATAAATGTACCTATTATGTTAAAATAATACACGAACATTGAAAAATAATTCATATAAACAATTATATCCCTCAAAAATTCATTAGCACTTCGCACCGCTCAACGTTCAAATTTTTTGTACATTTTTGATACTACTTTCATCATATTATTATAAAATCACTAAGACTGAACTGAAATTGTTATATTCTACATCACTCACTACTAGAGATGCGCCGAATATTCGTTTGGTATTCGGCATCTTTTTCAATATTCGTATTCGGCCGAATTATTCGGTTATAGTGCCGAATACATTCGGTTCGATTATTTTAATTTAATTGGCTTGTGGCATGACACAATATAAATGAAAAATAATAGTTCTTTTATGTAAAATTTAAATTATTATTATAAGTTAAATGAGTAAAATTAATAAAATATAGCAATTAAACTTCATATAAATATTTACTTTGGAACCTCAATTCAACATACTTATTTTAACCTATAGTTATTTAATATAATCAACATTTCTTTTAAGTCTTAAATCAGCAGTTATTTTTAAAATTCAAAATAGTATTTGTAAACCACAAATCAACATATGTATTTCTTAAAATTTGGTCATTTATTATTATTTATTTTAAGGCTTAAATCAATTTTTTTTTATAATATTATATACACTAGAACATACATATAAGAGATAGAGATACACTGCAGAAATTTAATATACGAGGAGCATTCAATGTTTTTCGGTATTGATATGATTTAATAAGTACATTCTTAATTACACTAATTATTTAGTTAATAACACCATATGAAATATACATATTTAATCTTTACTTTGCTAGTTGTCCTTCGTTACCTACAAGTGAAATGACTGACGTGACAATGTTGAAGAAAATTGAGCACCACGCTGTGATTAAATTCCTTATTAAATAAGGAAAAAATCAAAAAACCATTCCTGAAGAGTTGGTGGTTGGAGGTTAAAAGGGGCAGAAAGACCATTGAAGACGACCCTCATCCGCCCGGTCCAGCTACTGCCTCTACGGATGAAAATGTGTAAAAGTTACTTGTTGTAGACAAACTATTCTTCATGACTATTTTAACCTTTCAAAAGTGCGTGGTGGGTCTCGGGCGAATGCTCACAGCGTCACAGAAACAAGTGCGAGTCGAGTGATGTAGGAAGTTTTTGGAGCTCTGTTGAAAATGCTTCGATTATTTTCGAAAGACTTGTTAGTGGATAAAATTGTCCAATGGGTGCTAGAAGCGTCCACGGTTTTGAGACTAAAAGAATTTTGCTGATTGAATATAAAAATAAAGGTGAGAATATTAACGAATATTCCTACGTCTCGGCTTAGAAAAAGTCGGGGTAAATTCGCCGTCGGTGCGTTATTTGTGGGCAACGTTTCATATGGCGTGTGTTTCTAAGGCTAATGTTCGTTCGTAATTATGGCTTTGAAGATATCAACCACTCATCCTATAGTCCAGAGTTGGCACCTCTATAATCACTTGATAGTGAGTCCATAACACCAGAGGAGCTATAGGTAAGTTGGCGGTCTTTAAGGTGGAAATAAAGGCGCTTTTTGAAGGTACCCAAGTCGTATTGACCTGGAAGTACTACCTCCGGTAGGCCAAACCACAGTTGCGCGTGGAAGGTATTCCTACGAAACCGCACAGTAGTGGAGTGCCACGAATCTTGATAGAGTAGATGGCATTTAAGTTTGTTACGTACTCTGCGGTTAGAAAATTCGGCGGCAGGTAACAGGTCAAACAGTTCACCAGAATACTCCCCATGATAAATGCGATAAAGAACGCACAGCAAGTCTCTACACAGAGCCAAAGTATCAAGCCCTTCACAGATGATTGGGTCCCCATGCGATCAAATGGGTCGAGCTGACACTGGGGTGCACCAGCGCAGAGATGAGAACGGTCTTCCATATTTAAAAAAAACGCTGGCTAAATTAGACTTATGCATTGCCCATCAATCAAAAGGGCTCTGGGTTCTAGCTAGGTAGAAGACCTTCACCTGTATAACTATCTAATTACACAGAAATTGGGCTTCTAGGATCTTCTGCAATGACAGGATTCGTTCGAAGGCAAGTTCTTCACAACAGTTAAAAAACACCACACAATTTACCTCTAAAAAAATAATATTTTTTAGAGGTCCTTCCCTGTTTGTTATAGTTCCAGTTACTAAGAGTTTCACGACTAAGAAATCTCGTTCTAAATCGAGGGTCCAACAATGTTGATAGGCAAAATAACGAATAAATAGTAAACCGAATAAATCGGCCGAATATCCGGTTCGGTAAAGTTTAAACCGAATAGTATTCGGTTATTCGGTGTAAACACTATTAGGCGCATCTCTAATCACTACCTTGAAAAGAATTACTTTATTTAATTTTTACTTTGTAAATATTGTTTATCTGTCTGCGTTTACTTATGAATATTTTTCTCTAAACTATTAAAAAAATAATATATAAGATCTTTAACGTTTTAAAAATCTTATTAGCTCTTCATATCTAATCAAGATAAAGTGTACCATGTACTTAACGTGAACGTCTTTACATTGGCTTTTTGTAAATATATAACTGAAAAAAATTATAATATCATTTGCTCTCTCATGCCGATATTTTTTTTAATAACAAATCCTAAAATATTCCAGAGCAGAATCTCTTTGTATGACTATGCTCCGTTCAAACATGATAAACTTCCACTATCATTGTCACGCCAGTCTTTATTTAAACTTAAATGCTCTCTATTGGTTGCCATGCTGAAAACGTGGGTGTGTCTTGATAATCATTTACTTACCGTGTGATTGGTCCAATATAGTTTACATTTAAGAAATTACTGACGTCAACTTATTCAAAAACATATTTGTTTTTAGCAATGTCTCTCTTGCATGTTTTCAACGGAATATCTTTTATATCTTAGAGTAAACTGTTTCCATTATAATTATCTTGTTTCTAATTAAAAATATCCTGTTGTTTTCATATATTGATCTTACTACGTTCTATTATGTGTCTCTGTGTGTGTATGTGTGTGTGAGAGTTGTTTTTAAATTTTACAAAATAATGTTCCTTTGATTAACTTTAACGCAAGTTGGAATTTTAATTTCACATTTTAGCTACACTTGACTGATTTCATTTTAAAGTACGTTTCTGTTAGATTTCCTAAGCCTTTAAAACTAAATACATCGTTTAATGATATACCATCTAGATTGATGTTATTCTTTTTGCACGCTGTTCCTAGGTTCCTAGATTAAGTTCCTAGGTTAGTTAGGCTCCTAGGTTCTCTCTGCCTACCTTGCCATGTGTGATCCCACACACCCTAGGAACCTGGTATAAAGATATTCTGTTTCCCATTTAGGCACTTTGGTTGCCCACTTTCCGCAGAATTCTTGAGGTATTGCATCTTGACTGGCGGAGTTCAACTTTGTGCTTTGCCTCGTTACCAGAGCTATTTAATACTTTATTCTCCTGAGTGGAAATCGAACCAACAACTGTCGCGTTTACAGTCTCACTCTTGTGCACTTGCGTCGCGACGGCCGTCTATAATCTGACCATCTATAAAATTGCTTTTAATATAGTTTATTCCAAAAATACTGTGATCAGTTCCGTTGGTTAACTCTTTTATCCATTTTAAGTTATTCCCTGAAAAAAAAAGAAAGTAAAAAAAACATAGATAAATGTGAGCATCAAACAAGAGCCTTTGAACCATTTAAAAAAGGCCAAAGAAAACAATATTTCATCTCTTTGATTCAATTTTAGGGGGCAAAAATTATTGAACATAGTCAAACAATGACTGGTGAAATAGGAAACAAAGATGACGAACAATTCAAATATTTTATGAGGAATTAAACATTTTATCATCCAAATAGATGATAAAATTGTCTCTCAACACTAGTAAAACATGCGACTTTTCATTTGACATTATGTATAAAATGTATAACTGAATTTTATAAGAACAAAAAGAGATAATATGTATCACAATTTTAATAATAGAGAAAATTAAAGTATAGTTAAAGAAAAAAAATCTTTTTTTTTTTCATATTATCTATCTAATATCTTATATTATTTCTTAAGAATCATAACGAAGCAAGATTTGACAATTTCTAAAAGCAAACCAGATAAATATATATGTAGTGAAGGAGGTGTGTCGACATGTGTGTCAATATATGTAATACAGTAGGTATATATGTAGATAAAGAGTGATAGGCCTGTCTGTATATACGAAAGCTACGAACGAAAGCTATTTGCTTTCGTTTTCGTCTGTTGTAGAGTCTGTTGTATATGATCATACTTGTAATTTTAAATTAATAAATAATAAATTTAAAACTAAAAATTAATCGCTAAATAACAACTAGAGACCATTTTATATAAATATTTCATTTTCACACATATTAATTTCTTTTATAAAATATGATATATTAAATAAATCTTTTAATAGTAGCCTTCGTCACGTAATAAGTTAGATGGTTTTACTTTTGCTTTTTCTTGTTCTTATTTTTTTTCATTTTACTAGAAAATGTAAGTCGTAATATTTCGGTTATTTTTAATTATATTTATTTTAATATACACACTTTAAGCTAGATTTATAAGAAATAATGGAAATATATAAATTATTTTGTATTCCAGTTGGATATAATCGTGCTATTATTAACATGTTTTTAAAACATAACTTATTGTCCGGACATTATCAAATAAGATTTAAAGCATCACGACATCTGGGCGTTTCTTTGACGTAATATCGTGTGACAGATACCGCTCCTATATATATATTGACGTCTTCGGCCCCTCTTCGTATTTTGTACATCACTTATCTAAGCTCTTTACCTTGAAGCTTCTTCAATTTAATAACGCGAATTGCTGACATTATTCTCATTATATTTCGTATCAGCGTAACGACACTCGTGTGCTTTAATTTTTTTTATCACTAAATATATAATATATAATTATTATATTTCGAAAATGTGTTGTTACAAAAACAACGGAATGTGTGATTTGTGTAGAGAATTCCAGTTTTCTCTTTTGCAAAGTAAGCATTAGTATTTTCGGTCTGATATTTTTTCATTATATTTTTGTATGGTAGTGAGGCAGAAATGTGAAACATTTAGGATTTATTTTATTGTATTTTTTTTGTGAAAAATTTTAACAAATTCTTTATTGCAGCTTGACTGAATGAAAATTTCCAAAATAATGTGATTTTTATTATTCTTTCTATATAGAACAAATAAGATATTTCCCTAAAATTTTTAAATATGTGAAATAAATTGGCTTATAATAAAAAAAATATGTCAACAGATCTATTCAAGTCGTTCTCCGGCGCTGCACCGAAGATTGAAACGGGCAAATTTTTACAAGATGACATATCAAACACCCTCTATCCACCATCTCCGCCCGAGTTCAAGCCCAGCCCAGCTGAGCTCGCCAACGATCTTCTGCAGCAGCTGGAGACGCAATGCAAACGAGGTAAATGTATTGAAATGTATATAAAATTAAATTGGATCGATTGAATTGGATCTACGTTCTCTATGTATCAACTCTATGTGTCAAAATATAAGGTTTACGGAAGAACGGATTGAACCTTAATTTTTGCTCTTAAAAAAATATAAAAATATACTATACACTTATGTTTATAACTTTATTTAAATTTATAAGGAACACGACGAACCTTTGTTCTGTTTTCACGTGAAACCGTCTTTCGACATGCACGTTTTTACGTAGAGTTTTTCGAAATATAATTGGCGCTTAAATTAAATTAATATACTTAATAGGTAAGAAATTAAGTAGTTGTTAATAGACGTTAAAATAAAAATAATTAATATAATAAAGTGTAAAAGAACAAAATATAAAATATATTTAAAAATATTTTACTCTACAAAAAGCCTTAATGTTTTAATTTTTGTAAGTACATTTCTTTAAATATATATCTATCTGTTAAATAATATATAAGGGACGTAGACTCTGCATTTGTTTAGTTTCAATCAACGAATCATTGACATTTCTACTTTATTGAACATTAGTAGTTCACGTCACGTTTGCGGATTGTTTCAATAAATCGTTCCCAATATATTAATTGTGTGAAGTTAGAGATGCTATGAGTCATTGATTGGGTATAAAGGACTTATGGAGATTTAGTAATAATTAAAATTAAAAAAATATCTATATAAATTATATAGAATCGCTGAACAACGAATCGATCTTAATAATTAGTACTACTACTTTACAAAATAATATGCTCTATATTTACTTGATAAAAAAAGTTTTTGTAAGATAAAGCGCGGCGTTGGTTTCCGCCACTCAATACCTAATGTATTGAAATTATAGAACAGATTGTCTTAACCGTAAATAGTCTCTGTCTGCGCGGTTATGTGCGACAGGAAGCTAGACGGACTTAATCTCTTCGGTTGCTAATTTTTTATCTTTGCTAATTAATTATTATAATGACAACTTTTACTAGCGGGTCCTCGTCTACTTATTCAAATGGCTAAAATAACTAAAGCCTGTATAAAAACGGCATCCCAAGATCGATCTCAGACTTGAGAGCGAATTATAAATACGAACCTAAGATTCATCAACTCATCATGCTCTCGGAAGCTCTCAAGTTCTTCCGTTTTTGCCACATTCTTAATTGTAACTTCGCTTTTTCTGGTCATAATCTTTATCAAATACAAAAGGAATTTTAGTATTTTTTTAATATTTTTTTTAAGCTATTATTTTAAAATATTTGTACCATAATTATATTTATCTAAATTATATCTAAGTTTAGCTTATATTCAAACAAAGACTTTGATAGTGTTCTAATTTGATAATTAAATTTATTATATTTACAACCTGACAGTTCCAACAATTATGTCACTATTATGTTTTTTTCCTTAAGTTTAAGAAATAATTATTGAATATGAAATAAATAGGTTTATACATTTTATTTGTGTAGTACTGTGAAAATTTACTAAGAAAGCAAAAATCTTATTAATAACAAAACATATGTATTTAGTAAGCTGTATATTTTTTCCCTAAATTCTCAATAATAAGATTAAGAGGTAAGATGGTTGCGTTAATAATTATTTTAAAGACAAAAAAAAATGATTCCTCCTATATTTGGAATATCAAATTTTAAAATTTGAGGAAACTCGTGGCGCATGGGCACAAGTGTGACTGTAAAAGCGACATGTTGTTGGTTCGATTTCCTGTCGAAAAAATTAAATATTTCATATTTTCATTTCTTCGCTCTGGCGTCGGGGCAAAGCGTAGTATTAAGTTGCAAAGTACTCAACGAGTAATACGATCAAAATACGGTTGAATATGGGGAAAGAAGTGTCTTAACACTTGGCTCTTGGCTTTGGCTGCCTACCCTGCTGTGTGCGGATACAGCGTGAAGCTAAAAAAAAATTAAATCATGTATGGCGTAAACTACGTCGCATATTTACTTGCAATTCGCATGTTTATGTGCAATTATTTTGCCTAATTTTAGTAGTAGGAGAACAAAATAATTTTTAACCCATTTCCTTGTCTTGTTATTGTAGTGATACAGATTGAACTGATATGATATTACATATTTATTGATTTTCTTAGTATTATGAATATATTAAAATTCCACATTGATTACTAAGTATATCCAGCATTAACACATTAACTGATCGATGTGTTTCAGGTAAAAAAAACAAAAGAAAAATATAAATGAAAGAATATTTATTATAAGTCGTCGTTTTCGTGGTGAAAAAAATCAATCTACATATTACAAATTTAGAGATTATGAGCAAAAACAAGAATTAATTAAACAACTAATAATATATAATTTGTCTATACAGCTTTCTATTAAAATTATATATTTTTTGCTCCACTTTATTGGATAGTAAACTCGTTATCTTTGATATTTAGTGCCAAAATTAATTGTATTAAGTGGCACAACTCAACGTCGCGCTTTGTTTTACCAGAGTAAAAGTAAACAATTTAAATGTAATCATTTTCCTAAATGAGAATCGAACTTACGACCAACCCGCTTAGAGTCGCAAGCTGCCCCACTGGTCCGCGGCGGCCTTATCACGCAGAACAACTTTTGCTTAGCACTAAGTATGTCATTATTTCTTATAATTTAGCAGGGCTTAGTTTTTACTCTACATTACAAGGGTGTAACTTTTTTTGTCAATGAGAAATGCTTATCATCTATATCTTTACAACTTTTGTTAAGACAGCATTTCATTATTTATTATACTACTACTATGGTTCTGTAGGTGTGGTTCTGTCGGTCTTCAAAATCAAATACAATCTAGAGGTCTAATTGATATACAACAAAAAAGTTTAATTTAAATCCGTCCAGTACTTCAGAACTATTGACAAACAGATCAACAAAAATAAAAAAAAACATAGATTCGTATTCTAATAGTGCTTTTACATCTCTCTACATATTTTTTCCCCATATATATTTAATGTAGAGACTTTTTTTTTGTACTGATTTTTATTATACTACAGATAGATTGTTTCGAAATTTGTAAAAGTGTGGGTTGATACCCTTCACCACTATAGCGACAAGCGGCTGTTTGCAGTATTGCATTTTAAACATAAATTTTCCATTTATTTTTAATATACGTATATAATTAACTTGATTTACTGGCAGTATTTATATTTAAATTATGTGGTTACATAGCGTAGGATAATTGAAAACATGAATGAAGGTGATATGTCCCATTTTTGGATTTCAGATTTATGCATTAATCTTGTTTTTAAGAATTTTAAACAATTTGTTATTGCAATTTTATTTTAAACAAATATTTTTTTTTTTTTTTTTTTATTAAAACTTAGTTAAAATTTTCGTTGTTGTCAAACATGTCATGTAAATTATTTTTAAAAACAGTTTACAAGACTATGTTACTTTATAAAATCTCTGCTACATTTTTCGTAATTTTTTATTTAATTTTTCGAAATTCGAGTGTTGCGACGAAAACTTACATCAATTTACAGATATATATTTTATAGGGTGGGTTTGAGATTATTCTAGAGTGGGCTCGGTTCCCTCTGCCCTCTATTCCTGAAGCTTATGAGCGGTAACTATTTTTTCTTGAGCATTTTAAAATAGATTGTTATTTGGCTTTAAGGAAAATTATTGAAGATTTTATAACTGTGAAAAAACATGAAATTTATATAATATTTGAATAAATAATATAAACAATTATTGTTGAACATTTACATATGTGCGTGAACAGATTAAAAGGACACACCCCTGATCTGTCTTATGTCATGTCACGAACACTCCGCGTGATTTGCTTAGTTTATCGTTTCGATACTAATTAATTACATGCTACTAAAATATTGCGACGATAATTTCTGATATATATTGGTAGTTTGTTTATATTTTAAATATTTTAATAATTTATTGTATTATTATGATATGCTAATTAGCGTTCAGAATAGAATTTACTGTACGGAATATAAAATGTCTCTTATCATTGTCAATTTATTTGTGTTATAGGAAATGTTTTGTTAGTGCTCTTTATGTTTTTTTTAAATATCATATTATGATACTTACTCGTACATATAACTAATTTAAAGTAAAAAAAATATAGCGTTATTTTTTTTATTCATAAATATGTAGATTATTAATATTGGCTTCGATTAACTGAAGTAATAGTCCAAATGCTTTTTTATAAAATAGAGTCATAGATATTATGAATAATAACCTAAAATTTAAAGTAATGATTACAAAACTTTTTCCTTTTGTAACTAGATGATTATCTACATATTTTCTCAGAGTTATGAAATATATAAATAAAAATTAATCGATTTCCTTAAAATGATTGTGATACATGAAAATAATTTCATTGAAGGGAGAATGTAGTTTTACATTTTGCAGTGGTACAATGTAGCATTCGGTAGGTTCGAGTGGCGCCGAGGCATGGAGGGGAAAGGCGCGACGGGCCGGCGTCTCGACTGCATGCGCGCGCGCACTCAGTCGTACGGGGTCTCGCGCCGCGCTTGTTGGTCTCTAATCCGTGACAATAATTTCGTATCGAGAAGCACTCTACGGGCGCTCGCGCTCGGCTCGCGACCTATGCCTGCCAACGTCTATGCGCCTCTCGGACGCCGTTAGAATGAAGTACCACTATCGCTGCATTTGGAATAAGGAGATAGTGTTCAACTCACAAAAACTTGTAAAGAGACGTTAGGTTCCCGTCGCCGGTTCCTGACACCCAACGACGACTATCGCTCGCACCACGAGGATTCCAGTTTCTGCAATACCACTGCCTATTTTAACGTGTAGAAGTAAAATTTAGTACTGTATCGTAGCAGTAAGAACATTTTATAGAGGACAATTATATTGTTAATATATTTTGGAATTCGTGATGGCACTTGCAGATCTGTATGCTGGTACGTTGTTTATTGAAATGTGTCAATGTTAGATTGTTTGTTTTGATCGTGTCCTTTCGGAGTCGCTGATTGAGATCCGATCTCAAGGTCTTCACGCTCCAATTCTTGTTGTCATTTCTCAATAAAACTAAATTGTAGCTTATCACGGCATTAAATATTAATAAACGCTTCACCTTCTGCATATTTTGTAAGGTTATGCAGTGCTACTTGCGCGCGCTGTTGCGTTTTGTCTACGAAGTATGTATATATATATATATATATAAACCAGTTTATCTGTCAAATATGAAACAAGATATTTATTTATTATGTTTATTTGACAACATGTTTTTTTCATGGCGATCACTAACAATAAATGATCAAGATAAATAAATATTAATAATAAAAAAAAACAAATTATGATGCAGATTTAATGCACCCACATAACTTCAACTTATTTAGCATTGCATAAAGGTTGTTTATCGGTACGCGTAATTTGCCTCGTTTATTCACGTGGCGCTTAACTTGTGTATGGTACAAGTTACTATAGAGCGAGTTTCCATTTTAATGTTTCTAATGTTTCTTTTGATTACACTTTTTTTTTCTACAAAAGCTCTGTTGCAGTTCGTATACAGTATGTGTAGAAGAAATAAATACGTGGAGCGAAATTTTTCCACGCTTGTGCCACGACCGACTGATAAACCAGTTGGCTTCCAAGGCGACCTCGTTCGCTGCTCGCCCAATAATTAAAGCGATTCATTGGCTACTTGTTTCCATTCCTACGCATATTGATATATAGATTCTGGTCGGCCAGTGAGGAATTGATTAGTTGATATTGTATGGCGTATCGTTACAAGAGACAACACTTTGTCTTCATCATATTTGAATGTGTGAACTAAAATGATGTACTGGATCCAATAATGATTAGTTAAACAGTATCATTTTCCTTTTTCAATGATACAAACACTGTTATGAATATTAACTTTTTCTTTAATTGTTGTATTGTAATTTTCTTTTATTGTGCCATCGAGACGCCTTGCGTTATTTATTATCTGATAAATACAACATTTTAAATACTAGCTCATTATAAAAAATGAATTATTTATTAGATTTAGCGAGAATAGTTTCTAGCATTCTCCGTTATACACATTAACCTTAAAAAATTGAACACAAAGCAACAGTTTGACGACGTAAATTCCAATTTATCTAGAGTTTCCAAGTTGAGGGCACCACGGTGAACTGTAGAAGATTGTGCAAGTTTATCAAGGGGTCAGCAGTTGGCGCACTCGTCTTCGTTATCTTTGTCGCTAACTGTATACGATCTTTGAAAACACGCGAATATTTTTCGAAAATATGTTTTTAAATCATTCTTAAGCAAAATAAAAAAGCTTAAAAAAAGGCCAGTCGTGGCGCAGGGGCACGAAGTGTGACTGTAAAACCGACTGGTTGTGGGTTCGATTCCCACACGAAGAGATGAAATATTTACTTAAATTTATATTTCCATTCCTTCGCTCTGGTGTCGAGGACCAGCGAGGCGTTGAGTTCTGCCACTCAACATGCAATGGCTCCAGAATTCGGCAGAAAGTGGGGTAGGTTCCCCCTGCCTACCCTGCAGTGTGCGGGATACAGCGTGATTTATTTTCGATTTATCATATTCTTAAGCTATACAATGCACTCGCGATGTCGTTCATCGTAAAAAGAAATCAGATTCGTGAACCCAGACATTGTCAATTGTGATCAATTGGTAGTAGTGTGTACGAGATCGTCAACGTGGCCAATAAAAATACCCTATCGGTTATTATAAACATAGTTAGTTGTAGAGTTTATCTGATACATATTTAATGCTTTTGAAATGGTATAAGGAAAAACATGACATTTACTATTCAAGTTACAAGAAAACAATAGCTTAAGGGAATTTACTGATTTGTAACGATAAAAAAATATTTTTCCTATTAAATATTATTGTGTTCTATTTAAAGAATTATTAATTAATAAATGATTTTAACCTTAATTATTAAAATCGCCTTGTTGTTATTTATTGGATTATAATAATAGAGAAGATACACATTGAAAGCTGTTTCTTGAGAAATCAATTTTATTAACCGATGGTTGTCGCTACAGTCGATTACACGTAATATGAGATAGTGCTTATTCAGCAGTCGTTCGTTTGTTGTATACTTTTGTTGTTTTTATACGTTGTAATTGAAATGAATAAGTAACTACTATTCAAATAGGATACTTCAATATTTTATAGGCCTACTCTTTGTTCGGGCCAGTCGTGGCGCAGGGGCACAAAGTGTGACTGTGAAACCGACTGGTTGTGGGTTCGATTCCCACTCCAGGAGATTACTTCGATTAGATATTTACTTCAATTTATATTTTTATTTCTTCGCTCTGGTGTCGTGGTAAAGCGCAGCGTTGAGTTCTGCAGAAAGTGGGGAAAAATCGGCAGAAAGTGGGGAACGGAGTGTCTTAACACTAGGTTCCCTTTGCCTACCCTGCTGTGTGCGAGATACAGCGTGAAGCTGATTTATTTTGATTTTACTTTACTCTTTGTTTCTTCGTAGATAGGAATAGCAAGGGTTGTTTCACTTAAACATACTTGTTCTAAATCTTACTTAACTAAGATATTTACAGTATGTTGTTTTATGGTTATATAAAATCAACATATATATTTACGTCAAATAGGACTGTTGTTTACTTAAAATGATAATATTGTTTCACGCGAAACAATATTAATTAATAAAACATATGTTTGTGAATATTTTAATATAAATAAATGTTTATCAATCATCTATGTGTCTAATATTTGATTTTCTTAGATATGGTATTAATTTTTATGTCTATTTTATCTTTGGTTTTGCTGCTTTTCTGAATACTTTAAACTGTACGTTTACTCTCCATTAACATTATAATAAATATAATTAATTCATAATGTAAGCTTTCAAGTAGACTTTGATATTAAATTAATTCATTTAAATATTTATAATACAACAAACACGCATTGACAATTGTTAAGGAGTATCACTTAACCATAAATTTAGTTAAAAATGATTGGTCGCGTCACGTATTGTTTGTTTCATATAGGGTTCTTGTTTATGTATTGAATTGATTAAAATTAAGTAAGTTTACAGTTAGATAAGAAACTCCAAACTCCCTTTTATTGTTGTTTATCGTCTACTTAGCCCCCTTTGAACGTATATCATGTTTTGCTGGTACATGTTATCTGTATCAAAATAAGTTCAATGAACAACTATAAAATATGAATTATTGTTCTAAATTTAGTTTACTCGACATTTAAATATGATGTTACATGTATATAATGTTTGCTTTTTTTCTTGTTAACAGAAAACATATTTCCTAACTGGTTAGAAGAGAAAGTGGAACTTTCAATATTCGAGAACATCCCCCAAGTGTCCGAGCGCGCGGAGGTGCCGCTGGTGCCCCTGCCGGTGGCGCAGCTGCCGCCGGCGGCGTACCCGCAGACCGCGCAGCCGACCGACGAGGAGCTCCTGCGCGAGTTCGAGACCGTGTACGACGCCGTCGAGCTCACGCACCTCACGCCGCCGCAGAGCCCGCCCGGCCCCGCCACGCAGCTGCTGCTCACCTACGCGCAGCAGGCGCAGTGCGCGCCCGCGCCCGCCGCCCACTGGCCCGTCGCCGCGCCCGCCCCCGCGCCCGCGCCCGCCGCCCCCTACGACTACGACGCGGCGTCGCTCGAGGAGCTCATCCGGCAGGGCGCCGCGCAGCTGGGCGCGCCCTCGCCGTGCCCGTCGGCGCGCTCGTCGCCCTCGTGCTCGCCGCGCTCCAGCACCGACGAGGAGTGGGGCGCGCCGGCGCGCGGCAAGCCCTACGCGCGCGGCGACGACCGGCGCTCGCGCAAGAAGGAGCAGAACAAGAACGCCGCCACGCGCTACCGCCAGAAGAAGAAGGCGGAGGTCGAGGTGCTGCTCAACGAGGAGACGGAGCTGCGCAAGCGGCACGCCGACCTGGGCGAGAAGTGCTCCGACGTGCAGCGCGAGATACGCTACATCAAGGGGCTCATGCGCGACCTGTTCAAGGCGAAAGGTCTCATAAAATAATTCCCTCGCACCGCCAATACCAAGAGAAAACGCACCGGCACTCGCCGCGGTCTATGAATGTTCCTCGCGGGACGCAATGGAGTTAACTAAATTTTGATGACATAATTTAATATTCATTTAATTTCTAGTTAAGCTAGATAAGTCGTTTGCATTAAGTCTAATGTCGAGCAGCATTGTCACTCACGCCATTTGTCGAGGGCTATTTTAATATGTAACTTCTTAATAATATCATAGATGGCGCTAATTTCACCATTCATTTTAATTACATTTAGATGATAGGTTGCATTCACTGTTATGAAATCGTGAACTTATATTTTTTTGTAAAATTGCAGCAGCGTTATATGTTATTATATTTCAAAGATTTATTATATTACCTGGAACACTATAGTTTTGGAATTTGATGTTTCATAAATTTTACTGTTCTGTTTTCATACAATATAAGGAATGCGACGGCGGAACCCTTGTTTTATTTTCCATGATTCCCTAATTCTCACCTTTTACCACATCAATTGAAAGAGCAAAATCTATTAAATTACATATTAAATAATGATTATTTAAACTATTTTAATATATCTATAATCTACACCTATTATGGATCCAGCATAAAAGAAATGATAAAAGAACGTGCCCAAATAAGCATACAATCACGTATAGAAACGTCACTAATTAACAATTATAATTTTATATCGCTCTTGACATGATTTATAAGATAAATCAATTGAAACTGCATTTTATGCTTCATAAACGCAAATAAAATGTAAAATATTTTATTGTGATACAGTATGCAGCTATACTTATATTAATTTCGATTGTAGTATGGCAGGAAAAGCGAAAGTTGCTTGTTACCCTTGTAATTGATATAATTAGTTATTATTACACAAGAATGTGCTGTTCAGATTGCTTTATGTGATAAAAATGCTTTCCCAATATTTATATTTTATGTTGAAATTTGGATTATAAATATTTATTGTTTAATTTAAACAAAGCGTTTTTGCGACTAAGCGTATATAATATGTATACCTAAAATGAATTATGCAGTTCACATTCTACGGATTTTTTATTTATTCTGTGCGTTTGGATAGGTACAGATTGGTGTCTTTATACTTTTATTTATAGGATTTAACTCGATCGACGGTGGCTTATGGTTAGAGGACTTCAGTATCTATCTATTTCACCCCCATATATTTTCGGTGATTTTCAGTGGTTCATCAAATATTTAGGGATTTAACATCTAATCGGAAAACATTGAATTCTTGAAGAAAATGGGCAATCAATCAACAGTCAATTCATCTTAAAAATAATTTCAAAATAAAAATCGATTTTTAAGAAACTACTTTCAGGGCAAAAAAATTGGCTGGTGATTCTTTTCCAGAATTAGTTTTAAAAATTACTGGTATAAAATAATCTCTAAAAGTTTCAAAAGACTACCTTAATGACAACACGTTAATAAATAAATATACTTGAATAAAACTAAACTAAACTAAACTAGCTTCACGCTTTATCCCTATCGGGGTAATCAGAGAGAACGGAGCGCCAAACGCTACGGTCTCTACATACCTCTTTCGCCTTGCCCACAGCCATCAACCTCTTCATACATGCCCTCCGGGGCGTCCTCATGCTTTTTACGTGACCTTCCTCCAGTTTCTTTAATACTGTGTTTTCGAAAGTCAACCGAGGTCTCCCCCTACCTCTCTTACAACTCACTTTTCCATCATAAATCTTTTTTGCCATTCTTTCATCACTTATTCGTTCGACGTGCCAAAACCAGCTGAGCACATTCTTCTTCATTCTCACCGTGACATCCTCGCTAGTACCTGCCATTCTGTGTACCTCTTCATTGCGGATTCGATCAGCTAAGCTGAGTCCGCATCTCCTACGAAGAGATCGCATCTCCACAGCATTCATCCTTCTTTCATTCTTCTTCTGTAATATCCACCTTTCGCTGCCGTATAACAGTGTCGGTACCAAATCTGCATTGTGTACGGCCAAACGCGCAGCTGTACTGACGTTTCGTCGTCTCATTAATGCAGCTAAGGCTCCGTTAACCTTGTTACCGGCAGCAATACCCCTTTCCACATCCATCTCGTGTCTTACATCTCTACTGAACATACTTCCCAAGTATACCACTTCATTCACTTGTTCTAATATCTTACCATTTACACAGACCTTGCATTCTGTCCTTTCTTCATCTCTTTCAAAAATCAGAACCTTTGTCTTATTCGCACTGAGGCTTGGACCATTATTTTCACACCTTTCTTTCAAAGTGGTGACCAATGCTTGATTCTGATTCTGATGATGCAATAAGCACTGCATCATCTGCGTACAGCAGGCAATTCACACTCAGGTCACCTACTTTCACTCACATATCACTTTGTTTCACTCCTTGGAGACAGCTATCCAAATACAAATTGAACAACCAAGCTGACATGGCGCAATCTTGTTTAATCGCAACAACACCCGATCGGATGTCAAACCAGGGCGACATGCCAGCTCCTACTCGCACCTAGGCTGAGTGATCTCTGTAAAGAGACGTTACAGCCTGCAGCAAGGGTCCGCTCACATTGTACCGGGGTAGTATCTGCCATAATTTCGCTCTTACAACTCTATCAAACGCCTTTTTCAAGTCCACAAAAGCACAGAACACTATCTATGATCATCTCGGGAGTAACTCCATTTGCTCCCGCTGACTTACCACATTTCAGACTTCGTATTGCACTCTCAACTTCTTTTACACTGATTTCGCCATCAGCTACATCAAGACTCAGTGTTTTGCTTCTACTTGAGACTCCTCAGTCTCAAATAGAACGTCGTAGTCGCATCACATTCACATATCTCCTTGTAAAATTCCGCCCATCGCTGCAAAACGTGTGGTTGTTCTGTTAGAATTTCACCATCCATCGAAAGCACCCATTTTATTCTACAGGTTAGCGAGCAACCTCGAGAAACACTAACTTCTCGCCAGAAAAGCTTCGTGTTTTCCCTGAAATTGTTCGTTAACCTTTCATCTCTTTCATTCTCTGCCTTTTCACGCTTCATCTTTATTAGTACTTTCATCTGGTGCTTTTGCAGCTTATACTCTTTCTTTTTTATCTCTCTCATACTTTTATCCTTACCTGAGGCTTTATAATTCTGCCATGCCTTCTTCTTTCTTTCTACAGCATCTTGCACTTCATCATCTCACCATTCGTCACGCTTTTTGCTAAAGCCTCTTTTTCCTTTACCACATACCCCTATCGCTGCTTCCTTTATACAATCCCTAATGTTCTGTCAACATACTTCAACATTTCCATTTAAAGATTCACCGCTGTCTAGCTTTTTGGGAACTCTTTCTTGATATTCCTTTCAAGTCGGTGGATCTTGAAGCTTCCCGCTTCTTATGCGGTAATTCGATTCATACCTCGTGTAGTTGCGCTAACCTGCGAACAGACCCCTTATTCTAGCAACGACTAGATAGTGTTCTGTTCCCAGATCAGAACCCCTAAACACTGGTGTGTCCATGACTTGGCTTCGGATACGCTGATCCACTAGGAATCAATAAATCATACTTTTCCCTTCTCTTCGCTCCCATGTATACATGTGAATTTGTTTGTGGACAAACATAGTGTTTGTCACAA
This sequence comes from Heliconius erato x Heliconius himera, assembly GCA_013421005.1. NCBI lineage: Eukaryota > Metazoa > Arthropoda > Insecta > Lepidoptera > Nymphalidae > Heliconius > Heliconius erato x Heliconius himera. The sequence continues at coordinate 56,267 of JAATLQ010033182.1, read as the reverse complement.
ACAAATTCCTTTCCTTGCAAATTTTCAATATGAGCTTTCCAGCCTTATTTATTCTCTTGTCACCATACTGACCTAGCACTCCCTCGTAACCGATTCCCGCAGTTCCGACCCATCCGTTCAAATCGCCGCATATTATTATTTTTCAATCTCTCTAACACTACCTAGAACATCCTTGACACGCTCCCAAAACTCCTCGAGTTCGCCTAATGGAGCTGAGGATACTGGCGCATACGCCACTAACAAGAATACTCTTGTTAATCCCAGCTTGAAGCGCACCCAAAGCAGTCTCGGGTTGATCGATCGCCTTGTATTCAACCGCTGCACTAACCAATCGAGAGGTCAATAACACACCTACACCTTGACAGCCCCGCTCGCTCGCTCTATTACGCCGGCCCAGAAAGCGACCCGACTGCCTGGCAAATCGGTCGTGTCATTGCCCTTTTAGCTTGGTCTCAGTCATACAAACGACATCCAAATCTCTATCATCCATCACATCTAATAATGCATTCATCTTTTCTTCCACGTAGCTATTTGTAGCTCCGTCCTCCACCTCCCGCCGTTCTGGACATGGCGTGTTGGGTGGCGGTCCCCAACGCCGCATTCGTCGTCACTTGACACACCAGCGGAGACGCACTGGTGCGCGTCGCCTTGGGGAGACGCCCTATCAGTGCGCTCGTCTCTAAGAAAAATATTAAAACCAAGTCTGCACAATCTATCTGTAACTAACTTCAGGGCGGTCAAGGAATCCAGAATGCCGATATTTCAAAATATCGGCATTCTGGATTCTTTCTCTATAGAAAAGGCGTAGAATATGACATGGTATTTTGATTTGTTTCATATTTATTGATCAACCGTAAAATTAATATCAATTTCATTCATTTCATCTTAAATTCATTGATTACTGTAGTAGTAACACTATTTTTTAATTGACTAGGAACTATAAAAAACCTTTAATATAAAAAATTGTCGAAAAACGAGTTTTGCTGATAACGTTATTGTAACTAACCCTGCAAAAAACGCACAGCATATTTTTTTGTTTTACTTTTATTAATGTAGTAGAACTCAAAACAATGATTTTATTTTTTTTTGTCTGTTTGTCTGTGCGTTTGTTATCGCTTATCTCAGAATTGGCTTAACCGATTTGAGTGCAGTTTTCACTATTAGATTCTGGCAAGCCTCCGTTAACAAATAGGGTTTGTTTTATTACAAAAGTTAAAGGTTTAAGTTAAAGGTTTTTAAATAAAAAAGTTACATCTTACAGCTTAAAGTACTTAGTTCGACAAATTTGCTAATTGCTATAACAGTTATTTTATACAACTGTTTTACGGAAATGGTCGAGGATATGAAATATTTAAGATTTTCATTTATTCACTCTTGGTAACGAGGCAAAGCGCGGCGTTGACATCCGCCATTCAACATAAAATACCTCCAGAATTCAGTGGAAAGTGAAGGACGGAAGTGTCTAAATGGGAATGAAATGTTTGCCAGGTTCTCTCTGTCGACCTTGCTATGTGCTGGTTAAAGTGTAAAGCTAAAAAAAATGCCGCCAAATACTTACACCATAGAAGAAGACAAATAAAATACGTTTGATACTACTATTTAAAT
>JAATLQ010033182.1:37798-54652 GCA_013421005.1 Heliconius erato x Heliconius himera | reverse complement strand
ATTCACTCTTGGTAACGAGGCAAAGCGCGGCGTTGACATCCGCCATTCAACATAAAATACCTCCAGAATTCAGTGGAAAGTGAAGGACGGAAGTGTCTAAATGGGAATGAAATGTTTGCCAGGTTCTCTCTGTCGACCTTGCTATGTGCTGGTTAAAGTGTAAAGCTAAAAAAAATGCCGCCAAATACTTACACCATAGAAGAAGACAAATAAAATACGTTTGATACTACTATTTAAATTAAGATACAAAGCAAAGAGTTATAATTTTATCACTAGTATACGTAAATGTGTAAGCATGTTCTGTGTAAACATACCTGTTTACATTTAAAATTTAACATTAATCCAACAGCAAATTTTATTGTTTGCGTAATATTAAATATATCTATTTTAATTACTAAAACCGGTAATTAACTTTTATAGTATATAGTTTATAGAGCGGTTGGTCAAGTGCGAGTCGATGTCGCGGACTGTGGGCTCTGTATCAATTTTATAATTGTAGATAAACGGGAAGTACAACTTATAGAAGTTTTAATTAAAATTTAAGTGTGCAAATGCACAGGTATGCTTATTTTCTATGAAATGAACTACAAATTTTTCGGTGATATATTTTTAATTTTTTTCTTCTCCTTAACATATTTGAATAACTGACAAATCCACCTTATAAGAGTTCCGTGTTCTTTATAAAGTACGAAACCCTAAAAGACCAGATGGCTACTCTTAAGGAGATAAGAAATAAAAATTTTAGAAGGCATGTACATTAATCATGTTGACATTATCGTGACTCATGCGTGAATGTGGGATCAATTTTTACTTAGGACAATTTAATTTTCTTTTCATTTTTGGAATACAAGGTAAGGTCTTTGCTAGCACAACCTACCAAATATGTTTGTTGTTCCTTAAATGATAAAAAAGCAAAATATTATGAGGTTTGCTTTTGAACAAAATTATGAATATAAAAAAATATGAAAAAAGAAACTTTAAGCATTTATTTTCATTATAACAATTATAGTAAAAAACAGAATTAAAAAATATGATTTTTTTGTTTAATATTTATCTGTGGCATTTCATAAGGTCACCTGCGCTTTAAAAGATAACTTTGTTGGCTATGACTCTGAATTGTTGATCCGAGTATGTCGCGATAATTTATGTACATAGCAACTCATATTATCACACTACCTGCTTATATTTAATTGTTTGTAGTTTACAATATTGTGCAAATTCTAGCAACACAACAATTTATATAATAAAACCGAATAAATTACGAAAGCTTATTAAATTATTTTGAGGCGTCGTGGTGCAGGAGCACAATGAGTGACTGTAAGCGGGACAGGTTCGATTCCCACTCCAGGAAATGAAATATTTTTTACTTTTTTTTCACTCTGGTGAAAAAAAAGTATTAAATATTAAAAAATACGCAAAAAATACACGGAATGCTTTCAGAATTCGACTGAAAATGGGGAATGTAGTGTCTTAACACCATGCTGTGCATGGGATACAGTGTGAAGCTACAAAAAATTCAATAAACTATAAAAAATTATTGAAGTATTTTGAGTTAAATAAAATTTTCTACAAATAGAAATATCCAAGCAAACTACAAATACTGTACCCTATTCTCCACAGGAATTCAAAAATAGTAGATAGCCAGCTACATAAATTCGCAGTCCATATTGTTCGGATTTAATAAAGCCCCTCTTACGTTACGGCGGCGTTCACGGAAAATGTTGAGATTTTATTTTTCCAATGGAGTAAATTGCTAGTGGTGCGGTCGCTGGTGAATTTAAATAGATATTAATTAATTTTGTAGAATAGTTTACTTATATTTTTCTTTGTCACCCTAAATCATATTTATTAATGAAAATAATTTCTGCTTTGTCTGTCATTTCTGTTTTTATTTATGATAAAAATTAAGAAAGAGTTTACCCAAAAATAAAAAAAAGTATATTATTTTTTCTCGGCATTAACCTACAGAGTTAAGAGTACCCTGTGGAATTTAAATTTTATTTTAATTGTCATACTCCATTTTTCACTTTTCTTACACGCTCTAATTCTCGTTGTCACACAGGCCGTTTATAAGAAAGCGTGTAGTGATTGGCCAAACTTAACACCGCGCTTTGCTAATCAAATTGAGTACAGTATCTATTTTATAAATATAAATGTACGTAGTCCTTTTACATACATACCAACAGTATGTCAAAGTACACTCTATGCACATTTATATTTATAAAATAGACACTGTCCTCAGTCTGATAAGAAATCGGATGAGAAGAATGGTGCAACTAAAAATAAAAAAAATCAAAAACCTTCAAATAATATTAGTTTTTTAAACATATTAAATTAAATTAAAAAATAACTATTATCATTTACATGCAAGCGCCAAAATCCTTACTGTAAATACTTAAGATATTTAAGACAAGTACTTAAGTAAGCTTTCAGCGAGCTCATTTTAAACGTGTCAGTCAACAGACGAGGACCCCGTGTCTATGGAATGCACTCCCCAATGCTTGGGTATTTTCAGTGGGAATATACCGCAAATACTTTCAAGGACAAAGTTACAATCCATTCTTAAATTTGCATATAAAAATGTGAGGGAGGAAATAAAATTAATAAAAAAAATAATCAGCTTCACGCTGTATCCCGCACACAGCAGGGTAGGCAGAGAGAACCTAGTGTTATGACACTCCGTTCCCCACTTTCTGCCGAATTCTGGAGGCATTGCGTGTTGAGTGGCAGAACTCAACGCCGCGCTTAGCCTCGACACCAGAGCGAAGAAAAGGAAATAAAATTAATGTAAACATAAATATATCTTATGTATCTATAATTATGTAGATCTCTATAATTCTCGGGTTAAGACGATTCTTTGCTAATGTAGTTAATATTTTTTTCGGTAATATATCATTCTTAACAATAGCACCACTCTATCGAGCCGTAACCGCGGAGTGAGCAGTCACTCATTTTTATAGAAGAAAAAAACTATGTTTACTGATTGAGAACTAATGTAAGGTTGATTTAAGTCTATGATAGCAGTGACAGAGATACTAGTGATTATGCATCGTCTTTGCTGTATTTTGCACGTTATTCGAAGGGTACCTTATTCCTTCCTGTAAACCTATAATTACGAAATTTGGCAAGAATTGAGAACTTACACAGTACAAGCAAAGGAAAAAATCTGAAACATGTTGGTTAGGAGGTATGGGATCATCTTTGACACCCTATGTACAAAATTATCTTTTAGTAGAGTTTTAATAAATGTAAAATATTATAACACTGTAAACTAAAAGACGATCTTTCGGCAATATATAGTCAAATAAGCTTGCTATAATCGAGCGCTTTCAAATCCATAGATTATAATTTCAATATCGTGTAAACTACGAGCACTCTCCCTAAACGCGATCATCCGGTATACCTTTTCCTTACTTTATCTATCTATTTGCGAGTAAGTAATAAAATATTTTTATGTGTCCTGCAGGAAATATGACTGTGACGATACGAACGTCGCGTTGTTATTTTATTGTGACCTTTGTTCCACGAGATTAGTTCTAGTGGTGTAACGAAGTGAGTAGGTGGCGAAACTGAAAATTGAAAAAAAAAATAAATAAAAATAAATCAGCTTCACGCTGTATCCCGCACACAGCAGGCAGAGGGAACCTAGTGTTAAGACACTCCGTTCCCTACTTTCCGCTGAATTTCGGAGACATTGCGTCTTAAGTGGGGGAACTTAACGGGGGAAATTTAATGGAAATAAATTTAAATAAATAATTCATTTCCTCGAGTGGAGATCGAACCCACAACCAGTCGCGTTTACAGTTACACTTTGTGCCCCTGCACCACGACAGGCCTCACAAAAAAAAGAAAACATTATAGGTCAACTGGGTTTTCTAAAACAAAAATTAAAATGCCACTTTATACTATTTAAGATACGATATGTAAATGCGAAACATAGCACGGCTATCTTATATAGCGAAAGATGTAAATGTAACTAAATATCAAATGATGTTTTGTTTCTGATGGTCTTATACTGTTGTGAAGAATGAAGAAATGAAGACATAAATTGTGATCTCGTAAGTAAGAAAAAAATCTTTCATGATATATTTTGGATATATTCATTTATTTATTGGCTGGTCATGCAGCTGTACCTCAATTATTTTTTAGTTTCTTGGTCGTTGGCTTGTTATTGTATGTCACACAGGTTCACTTAATTATTCATAATTCTAGAAAATGAAAACACAAAATTTTCCACGATCTCCTGTATCTAATCTATACAAAAAAATATTGTTAAACAAATATGAATTTTACTTGTATAAGTATATCATAAATGGCAAAAATACATACGCTTATTTGCGACAGATAGTACGGTTATGAGTCCAGAGTCCTAAACACAAGAGGGAGGTCTTAGAAAAGGTTGACGTTTTCACTTAAATTTGGGAGTGCGTGTAGTTTGATGGTAATTTAACTTTCCATACAGAAACACTTCGCCCACACTATAAGTATTTTTTCCTGTCGTAAGTTTTATATAAGCTCATGTTAAGTAATGTTCAGGCCAGTCGTGACGCAAGGGCACAAGCATGTGACTTCAAAATAGACTGGTAGTAGTAGGTTCGCTTCCCACTCGAGGAAATAAACTATTTAATATTTTAATTTCTTCGCTCTGGTGTCGAGGCCTCCAGGTTTTATATACGTATTCCTGGTTGGTTTAAGCTTACGTCAGAAGTTTAGTTAAAATTTTCATCTTGGTACTCATAATGATTGAGGAAAATAAATAACATTTAGCGAAAATATACATAAATATGTATATTGATTTAATTATTAATACTATATAAAAGGCTCAACGCAAATTTGTACTTTACATAAAAATGTTAAGAACGCTGGAGTATTACCTAACGTAACGAGACCAGACGTCCCATTTTGAAAGGGACTGTCCCGTTTTTCTCTTGCGTGTCCCGGTGTTCTGAAACATGCCGGGACGTACAAATGTGTCGGAAATGTTTTTTTTTGGAATGGCGAGCAAATTTGGTTGGTAGGCTATTTGTTAAAAGTAACTGAATGGAATAGTCCACACAAATTATTTATTAAAGTGTCAATTGTACCTAAAAAAAAGTCGAAAGCACAATGTCGCCCTAAAAATACCGAAACCACAACCTAAAAAAACAAAAACCGCTCTAAAATGTCCCATTTTGAGCCGAACGAAGAATGGTCTCCGCCATAGCGTGGCTTCGAGTTCCACTACCACCACAGTACATACATGTTTCGAATATGCCAGAGAACGGAGTGTCTATACACTAGATAGTATAAACATTCCGTTCTCTAGGTAGGGTAACAGGGACGGGAAATGAAACTACCATGGCAAGGGTCATGAATTTCATGCAAATGGACGCGAAGTTGAGGGGGCAGCAGTAGATATATTATGTGGAGGTTATGATTTTCACATATTTAGATGACCTAAAAAATAAATATATATAGGGATAGGATAGGAAAAAAATTTATGGAAAAAATAATGTTAATAAATCGTTTTATTTTTACACAAAACTAATAAAATAATTAAAACGCCATCGTGGTATGGCTTCAAGCGTGTCAATGTAAACGCGACAGTTGTAGCTTCGATTCCCATTCGAGGGAATGATATATTTAATGTTTTCATTTCCTTGCTCTGAGTTGGGTTCCGCCACTCAACACTCAATGCCTCTAGATTTCAGCGGAAATTGGAGAACGGAGTGTTTTAAGAACAGGTTCCCATGATCCCTCTGCCTACTCTGCTATATACGCGAAACAGCGTGAAACTAAAAAAAAAAGTTATAAAACCAAAAAAAAATGGTCCGCTACATTTCATAAAAAAGCCACTCAATCAATATTGAAGTTGAAACGCAAATATGATTTCAGTATAAAAGCCTATGAAACGGGCGTTGTTCATACCATAAAGGAAGTAACTTATTCTGTTTAATTTTGCTCGCTCTATTCAAAGCATAATTGACTCCATTTATTTTTCTTAAATTATGCTTTAGTCAAGGCAAAATAAATGAATAATAATAACAGTATATAGTTAACATAACTCGTTTGACTGCTCAAAGGGAAAAACGTTATATTATTATACATACTCGTACATATATCTTATTTGTCAACATAATATGCGCAAAATTATTTTATATGTTATTACATTGTTTATTGAGAATTTCTACCGTAGTCGAGGCCAGTCGTGGTGCAGCGGCACGAGGTGTGACTGCAAAATCGACTGGTTGTGGGTTCGATCCCCACTCGAGGAGATGAAATATTTACTTAAATTTATATTTCCATTTCTTCGCTCTGGTGTCGAGGCTAAGCGCGGCGTTGAGTTCTGCCACTCGACACGCAATGCCTCCAGAATTCGGCAGAAAGAGGGGAACGGAGTGTCTTAACATTAGGTTCCCTCTGCCTACCCTGCTGTGTGCGGGATACAGCGTGAAGCTAATTTTATCTACCGTAATAAAACCACGCCACCACAATGGTGCAGTGGTATCTCAGTATACGAAGGTTGTGCATTCAAATCCCATTTCCATAAATATTTTTTATAGGTGCTAACTTGGCTAACAACGTCTAAATGAGACTAAACTATCTGGCTGAGGAGTTATGCAGTATTTTTTACGCTTCAAACTGAACCTGGGAACCTGGAAACCTAGTGTTACAGTGACACTCCGTTCCCATTAAGATTCTTCCTTTCCTCGTAGTACTCGTATTAACATTTATTAAATACATATTTGCCCATGTATTTACATATTTTTCCTTATAATGATATCTACGAAAGAGTGACATACAAAAATCAAACCACGATGCTTTCCTAGAGTACTTTATAAACTGGGTTTACGTCTGCGACCTGAGTAATACATGTTAAGCGAGTGATTGGTGACCTGCATGATCGATGCGGCTCGACGCGGGGACGTGCTCGCGGCTCCACTCCGCGGATTATCGGGACCTACCGGTACCTACGACTCGAGGATGACGTCGTTCATGTATTGATTGAACCTAAATAGGTGAGTTGTAATTATTTATTTTTTTTCTGTTTTTTACAAAATTTTATATTTGTTCCACTTAAAGTATTTTAGTATTATAATATAATAATAAGTAAATCGTAAATCAGCTTCACGTTGTATCCCGCACGTAACAGAGTAGGCAGAATGAACCTATAATTGAATGAATGGAAAGGGGGGGACCGAGGTGTCTTGTACTCCGTTCCTCACTTTCCGCCGAATTTTATGAAGTATTGCGTGTTGAGTGGCGGAACTCAACGCCGAACTTTTGCCTTGGTGCCGGGGCGAAGAAATGAAAATATTAATAAATGATAATTTCATTTCCTTGAATGGGGATCAAACCCACAATCTATGCATTACAGTTACACCCTCGCCTGCGACACGACGGCCTCGACTTTTTTCTAATAATATTTACATAAATTAAAACATTCACTTTAATTATGTGTTTCATAAAATATTTTGGTGATATATATTTAGAAACTCTGATGTGGGTGTAGTAATATGACCTCTGTGGTAGTGTCGGTCTTGCATAATTTCTATACCTCTATAAGAATATTTTAATTAATTTCATTTTATAGCAAATATGATATTTCGACGCTATGAAGGTGCACAGTTTACCTAACATTAAAACTTTTCCATTTTAAGCCGAGTGTAAGGCTATTGTATATTTTAGCATATTATAACTTTAGTCGATAAAATTGAAATTTCCTCTCTATATTTTAGCTTGCTAATTGGTATTTTATATTTCTTATTAAGTGTATTAGCACTTATATTTAAAAATCAGCTTCACGATGTATCCAGCACACAACAGAGTAGGCAGAGCGAACTTAGTGGTAAGACACTCCATTCTCCACTTTCCTCCGAAATCTGGAGGCATTGCGTGTTGAGTTTTCCTCGACACCAGAGCGAAGAAATGAAAATATAAATTTAAATAAATATTTCATGTCCTCGAATGGGGATCGAACCTACAACCAGTTGATTTTGCACTCACACTTTGTGCCTCTGCGCCACGACTGGCCTCATTTTCATATTTCTCATTTTATTATGGGCAGAGACATGACTCTCCACGTTTAGCCTTTTGTTATAAATTGGTTGAGAAAATATTCTGATTAAGATGAGAACGCGCCCGCGTGCCTAGCTGAGTGAAGAAGCTGGAAACGAGCAAAATGAATTCCACACGAACTACTTCTACTACTTTCAAGCTACTTTTGAGCCCTTTATAACTCATAAATCAATTATGAAAACTAATAATTATTGATAATTAGGTACTATTAAGAGAGTAAAAATAAGTTAAGTATGATAGATAGATCAGAACGTAGGAAAATAAAGCAATTTTAAAAATAACAAAATGTGAAATAATTGCGAAGTTAAATGTCAAGTCGTTTTCGAATTCCAAATAAATAGACAAAAAAGAGTGAACTCTGAACTCGTCACCCACATAGATCGCCCATCTTTTATCGGTAAAATTAAGAATTATTATTATTAAAAGAAAACAAAACCCGCCTACATTATTCCAAAAAGAAAAAAGAATTAGTTATTAGAATTAACAGTCGGGACCCTTTGAATTTTACAGGGGTCTTTGCGAAGATTTAGTTGATTGTCGAATAGGTTCTGACTATTAATCCTAATGAACTATTGGACTTGTTTTTCCCTTTTTACTTTCACACTTATTATTAAGTATTTTACACTGTTTTGTTAGGATTTCGTCGTCATTTTTGAATACCTAGCAAAGATATCCTACTTAATATATTTCGACGATTTTTATTTTTTCATTTCTATAATATGGTGATTGATTGTCGTTGTGCTGTACTGTTATTATTATCAAGTCTTTAATGACGATTGATGTAAGAATCTGATTTGGTTTCTACAGCGTCACATATAAACATAGATAGATATATATTTGTACATACATAGACTGATAAAAGTGTTGCTCTTCTTTCTTCCGTCACGGAGTCGAGTAAAATGAAAATACGTCAGCATCTCGTCAATTTTTTTTTTTATTCTACCCTATTTGAATAAAACGTTATGTTTTATATTATTACATAACTGAAAAGACTGGCTGGCTAAATGAACACCTCAAATCTACTGAAAACAATTTTGGTTTGGTATAAATGAGAGTAAATAGTCAGGCTCACCCACCGAGGGTTCGGTACCAATTTTAGGATTGTAGATCACCGGGAAGTAGGTAATACTTACAAAAGTTGACAAACTGGTTTGCTGGCGTCCCTATGCACTAATTTTGAATGAAATGCTCTGTTTTTATTAGTTACACACTGTATCCCATACGTAGTACCTAAAAATCTAGTGTAAAGACACTCCGTTCACATTAAGACATTTTCCGACGAATTTTGCATTTGTGTTGTAGGGGGGAATGCGACGACAGATATAAAGATATTCAATATTTCATTTCCTCGACGGAGAATTGAACCCACAAACTGTTTACAGTCGTATGCTTGTGCCCCTGGGTCTGGCCTATGAAATGGACACTTTTAAGTGTAATATAATGTACATTTTCATTTTTCGATTCATTCCTTTATTTGTACTGTACATTTTCACGTTTTGATAAAATTCTTAATTGTAGGTTTACGGGAAATACTCTACAAGCTTTGATGACGACGCGAATTAAGTCGACAAACTTAGACTAGTATGGGAGTCGTGTCACAAAAGAAAACACAGTGCGTTTTTGGTTCCAACGTTTTCGTTCTGGAAATTTCGACCTGCAGAATAAGCGCCATGGACGGGCGGAGACCCAAGATATTAATGAAAAATTTAAGTTTATTGTAGAAACGGATCCATCGCACACCAGGTCCGAGTTAGTTGCAGGCTGCAGTGTTAGCGATAAAACTGTTTTAATTCACTTGAAAGGTTTATACCTCACGAATTGAGTCAAGCAAACCAGCAAATACGCGTCGACTGCTGCGTTAGGTTACTTAATCGGCACAATAGTAAAGGGTTTTAAATTGAATCATTTCCTGTGATAAAAATTGAATTCTCTACGATAATACGAGGAGCTCATCGCAATGGCTGGAACCTGGCAAGCCAGCTGAATCTTGCCTCAAGAGAACATGGATCCAAAAAAGTGACTTGTAACGAACGAAGTTTGGTGGACTAGCCGTGGTGTCGTTCATTACAGCTTTCTCAAATCTGGCCAGACAAATACGGCAGACGTCTATTGTCAGCGATTGCAAGCCATGATGGAAAAGCTAGCTGCTAGACCGAGGTCAATCGCTGGTCAATCGCTTTACGCTACTGCTGCATCACGACAACGCTAGACCACACACTGCACAACAGGCAGCTACCTTATTAAATGAACATTAATTGAAATATCTTAGACATCCACTGTACTCCCCGGACTTTACTCCAACATTCCGAAATTTGGATAACTTCTTGTAAAGGAAAAAGATCAACTCAGATGGGGCAGTCCAAACCGCCATCAAAGATTTTATTCATCCGTCCCATCCGAGATAGCAAAATTGCATAAATAACAATGGTTTATACTTTGATTAAGTAAATATATTATGTTAAAAAACATTCGACTTTTTGTTGATCCCATACCAAACGCCAATTTCATATGTAAGGACTTAATATTTACAAACAACCTAAAACAAATAGTATGCCAGTAGGTATATCATAAGAATTTCAGAGATCAAATACGGATCAAAAGAATCACATATATAAAATGAAGAGCATACTGCCTTATAAAGGAATGTTCTAATTAAATATTCAAAACGATCAGCGAATTCTATTGAAATAAATCTTTTAATTCATCTATTTTTTCCCTAATTAATATACAAATATGGATAGATTAAATGAAAATATAAAAATTCTTTTAATTTCTCTTTTACATAATATTCTTTATATCTAATTATGTTCAAATATAATATATATACCTATACAATATATCTATGTAGGTAGTTAGGTACATATCTTGTATTTGATGATATTGGTTCTAGCTATTTTTCACTTTTTTATATTTAATCTTTCACTTTTTTAAACACACAGTAAATTAATTTAAAGTAATGGACCTTAATTAAGTAAAACTAGAAATGCTTTTAAAAACTTGATTAAATATTTAAGAACTCAAAGGAATACGTTGTAGCATCGCAGCGCAGTTAATAACGGTTAAACAAAACTATTTTAACATTCAGTTTCACAAAGTATAAACATTTACGATATTGATGCGAGTAGCCAAACTAGATTAGATTTTTTTTATTGCAGAAATGTATTTACAAAATTTTTACTATTAAATTATTAATTATATAATATATTCTGGCCATTGGAGGCCAGTCGGGGCACAAAGTGTGACTGTAAAATCGACTGGTTGTTGGTTCGATCCCCACTCGAGGAAATAGATATTTATTTACATTTATATTTTCATTTCTTCGCTCTGGTGTCGAAGCAAAAGCGTGGCGTTGAGCTCCACCACTCAACACGCAATGTCGGCGCGGATTTGATTTTATTGAGAGTCGCGGCGCAGAGTTTGATTTTATTGAGAGTCGACGGAAATTGGGAACAAAGTGTCTTAACACTAGGTTCTCTATACCTACCCTGCTGTGTGCGGGATACAGCGTGAAGATGATTTATTTATTTTTATTTATTTAATATATTCTTTTTACTTTTTGGGTTGAGCTTATAAGTAACATTAATTGTAACTAATGTGAAGTAATCATTTTACCACCATTAAAAATAATAATGGTATAGGAAAAAAAAACTTTTTGATGTCATTTTTCTTTATAATTTTTCAACTTTTAAAAGTGACATTAGATATTATTGTTAAGCAGTAGTCTTGATTCGTTTCAATTTTGTATTCTTATTTTAAAATATGGACCATTAATCAACATTACCTAGTAGTAATCATTTAAGTTAGAAACTTCGTAGTTATAACTGACACAGAAGTTTCCCTTTAAAATGACCCTAGCGAAGTTCACAGGGCACACATGAAGCTAACTAATTAAGTTAGCAAACTCAGTGATTTTACCCTATTAATCGAACGTTTAAGTTTTCATCTAACACTGTTAGAAGTACTTGTGCTCTAAGTCACAGTAATAGATTCAAACAATCATGTAAAGACAACTTTTTCACTAAATATTATATATACTTTTATTACAAGAGAAATTCCATACAGCTTTGTGATCAGAAATAGTAAGTATTACAGGCATACGCCAGTTCTCTTTGCCCAAGGAAAGAGGAGTAAGGCCTTTGTCAACTGTTACCACACTCTTATGCATATCCAAAATATACAGACTGTATAATAATGACTCATTACAAACAAACGCGGGTGGTGCATTCGGTATGTAGTTAACAATTTACGTATTTGGCGATCTACATAGTCTAACTCAGTCTGTGTCCTTCTCACAAAGAAACGCCAAGTACTTTTTACAGGCGACCAAAGAAACCCTCCTTCACCAATTGCTTTATGTTTTGCTCATCAATACCCAATGCTTCAGACGTTCCAAGATATTTATAAGTCTCCTCTTCACCAAGGGTTCTAAAGGAAACAGAGTCTGAAATGCAAATATTATCAGATCTTATCACGCTACCCCGCACTACATGCATGCTCGCACATATATCGACGCCAAATTTCATTCTTATATCACTACTAAAAGTTTGAGTAACCATTAGTAGCCGCATATGATCAGGACGGAGTGTTCTTCTTAGTTCTTTCTAGTGTTTCTTTCGGAGTGTGTTCCCCTAGGCCTTGTCCATAACATACCAAGGCTCACATACCTAGGACAAGGCCTGGACTAAAGGCACGCCCATGCCTGGCTGGTTTTAGTCCGCACCAGGAATAAATTCCAGGGCCACTCGCCCGCAAGTGCAAGTAGTTTCCCCCTATTCACCATCCGGGGGATACACCCAGTAGGATGACCAACAACTCCTTTAAAAAAGTTTTTAACCTAACCTAACTTATATTTAAGAACCGCAAAATCTGTAGCTCGAATATAGGAATGTAGACCATGATCTATTTATTTTACACATTACCGAAACAGCGGGTGCTTTATACAATCACTAGGAAATGTATTGATTACCAAAATAAAGTATGAAATGGACACTAATCTCTTCTCTATCTCTTCTCTATATATAATAAGACATCTCTATATATAATAAGACAGTAAAAATATTTTGTCTGTACATTTAGTAATTTTGACTGAAATGGATAGAGGGACACTTAAAAAGAATAATAGAAAGCAAAAAGATTTTTTTTGAATTTCTTGTCTGTCTGTCTGTCTGTCGACATATTTTTGTCCGCATTTTTCTCTGAAAGTACTGAACCGATTTACTTGAAAATTTCACCAATTGCTTTGTTTTAACTCAACTTAAGTACTAAAGTTTAGTTCATCAAAATCGGTTCATTAAAAAAAAAGTTATCGTCATTTGAATGAACTCAAGGCATTAGTTTGCCTGCGAATATTATATAGCAATCGCGCCTGGTAAGATTCCTGGCTAAAGAATGACATTCGAACGTCTGGGTTATATGACTGTTGATAAATATATATATTTTTGAAGCACTATTATATAATATTTTATACAGTAAAGTAAACAAAATTGAATTGTTAGTGGAGATTACCTTCATAAATCATAACAGTTAAGTTTAAGTCGTAATTAATTCTACACAGAGATAAAGAACGATCTTGAAAGAAATATCAAGTAAATACAAAGATTTTTTGGTTGGTTCGTTCATATAATATATGTAACTAATTTAAAAACTGTACAGGAGTTAATATGCAATTATTATAGTTATTTTACAAAGAATATTATGAATCCTTCAAATCAATAATTTAACATTTAAGTCTGTTTCTGAATGAGTAAATTAAATTATTCACTGACATCAGCACATTTAACAGAGTATATTATATAGGTAAAAAGAATAGAAAGTTAGTGTATATTTTGTAAATATCAAATATCAACAATGGTCGTATTTTTTATTTAAAACAATTAAAAATTATTTGACAATAATGTAAAACAATCATATTAGAAGTCATTATAGTTGTCAATCAATTCTGCTTCTTAAATCAATAATCATGTATTTTAAGCGGGCGAAGCCGTGGGCGAGCCGCTAGTATTATATTTCATATGAGGCCTGGTTGCCGCAGGTATTCCATACTAATGATGTGAATGTAATTTTTTGAACATTCTCGAATAGGAACGCGAATACAAATATCTACGACCGACATTCCCGAATGCGAATATTCAGTTTTTGTTCAAATTTGGTGACAATTGTATAGGGCGGGCAGTCTCGTTCGAACGGGGTGTGCTACGTTTTTATTTAGTTCCGAGAATTGCCGAGTTAATTGTAAAGCTTCATTTCCCAAAGTCAAGAAAAAAAAACTGAGCAAATGTGTATGTATTGACATAGAATATTGATGTAACTAATATTCGCATTCGCGAATATTTGATGATGAGCTATGTATGTATATAGGTGTTATAGTTTTCCTACGTCACTTTGCACCGATTAATATTTTAGTTATATTCTTGCAAGATTTGGATTAGTTGCCTGGAAGGGCTTACTTTTTTTTGTAATAAGGCCGGCTTTGTAATAAATTATCTTATCTTTTATAATATAGCTATATATATTTTTGTAATCTACATTTACTTATTTAAAGAATATATATATACATACATACATGCATATGTAAGTAAATTGACTGTTCAGTTTATTGGCCATTCCACTTACGTATGTATGTCATTGTGAACTTTTTTCTTTTAACTATCTACCTATCTGTCGACGTTTTAATGGAAATGACAAACGAACTTTAAGAATGTACCTCCGTTGTAAAGAATATATATATTTTAATTTTTTAATTAGTTTCACTGGTACCGGGATTTTTTTTAGGTAGGCAGTAGGAACCCGGAAAGCTAATGTAAAGACACTCCGTTTTTCATTAAAACATTTCCGTTCCTAACTTTCAGCCGAATTCGTGAAGCATTGTATGTTGAGTGGTGGAACGTAACGCCGCGCTTTTGCTTCGTTATCCAAACAAGGAAATGAAATATGAAATATTTCCTTAAAGTGGAAATTTAGCAAATAGTCGTCGCGTTTATAATGTCACGCTTCTGTCCCTGCACCGCGACTACTGGATTTGTCTTGTAATTATTTTTTTCCAACTGTTTCCACTTGAGCTAAAATGTAAAAATAACTCTATAGAAAATATAATCATACACAGAGGCCAGTCGTAGCGCAGGGGCACAAAGTGTAACTGTCAAACCGACTGGTTGTGGATTCGATCCCCACTCGAGAAGATGAAATATTTATTTAAATTTATATTTCAATTTCTTAGCTCCAGTGTCAAGGCAAAGCGCAGTGTTGAGTTCTGCCAATCAACACGCAATGCCTCCAGAATATGGCAGAGAGTGGGGAACGGAGTGTCTCAACACTAGGTTCCCTCTACCTACCCCGCTGTGTCCGCACGCAGCCGCCCCGCCCATGCTGTATCCCGCGGATACAGCGTGAAGCTGATCCTTGCAGTATAGATATCAAGTGAGAGAGCATGTACAGCCAAACCAAAATATAAAAAAATCCATCATCATAATATATTACTACCTCCTGCTCGCATCGCTCAACTTCAACTTACAATGATCGAAAAAAACAATAAAAAATAAGCTGTCGTTGTTGTCGCAATGATGTTCGGACATTCCTTAAAAAAATAAGCGCCCGGACAATATTATATCGTATACAAGTACTTCAAAAAGTCATCCGCGACGACTTAACACATTTTTATATAATAGGAAGAGAAAGGTATTACAAATATATATATCACGTTAATTATTTTAAGTTAATAAAGAGAAAGAAAAATGCATTAAGCAGGAAGGTCCACATTCTATCAAAATGAGGATGGACCACTACTGAATTATATCCAAGACTAGAATAATGAAACCTAACCTTTTATATATTGAAAATGTTAATAAATAAAAAATAGTTGATGCTTATAAATTATTTTCTTTTATAAATAAAAAAATATATGCATAAAATAATTAATTTACTATAAATTGTCAAACTTTTTTACTGTCATAGTATCCTTGCAGGCCGTGTCCTAGTTAATCTTTAAGTCAAGGTTAAACTCGGTATGGTCATGACTCGTGGGGGGATTTTAAAAGTGATTAAAACAAATGACCTTTCCAAATAAAAGTACATTAAAGTAAACTACTATTTAAAATTTCATACAGACATATGTTTTTATTGAATGTGCTAATATTGACCTTTAGAAAAGAAAAACAAGAAGATTTTTTCAATTTCACAATACGATTAATACAGTGTATAGCAAAAATGTTTGCTCACTATATCTTAACACATTTTTTTTAAATTTTCATTATTAAAGAAATGACAAGAAGAAGTACTATTGTAAAGTTTTAATATATATTAACTGGTTAACGATCATTTCATGATATTTTTCTTTTTAATGGAGACCAACATAGAGATATGTTACAAATTTTCTGTAATTCAAAACTTGCTAAATAAATATATTTATTTATATATATATCCTTCCAAAAAAATGTACAAGTATGCAAAAAATGTAGATTAATACTACATAAAATAAAATATAATAACTTGTAGAGGAAATTAAGCAAAATTCAGGAGTTACTACTACTAAACTACAGTCGTCGGTAAGAATTTTTCAGAATTATTAATATAAAAAATAAGGAAGCTTTCAGTACTAATATAATTCATCAAGCTAACCCTTTTGAATGAATATAATTCATTCAAAAGGTTTTGAAGCGTTTTCGATTTGAAAGGTAGACTTTGATACGTACCTCGCCTAGGTAAGGTAAGGACGTTGCAAAGTGAAAGACCCGTGATATTGGTGAGCGGATGCGGGGTGGCGCACCCGGGGGAGAGTCGCACGGCGTGACCGGGGCGCGG
>JAATLQ010033182.1:17195-37788 GCA_013421005.1 Heliconius erato x Heliconius himera | reverse complement strand
TTATTAATATAAAAAATAAGGAAGCTTTCAGTACTAATATAATTCATCAAGCTAACCCTTTTGAATGAATATAATTCATTCAAAAGGTTTTGAAGCGTTTTCGATTTGAAAGGTAGACTTTGATACGTACCTCGCCTAGGTAAGGTAAGGACGTTGCAAAGTGAAAGACCCGTGATATTGGTGAGCGGATGCGGGGTGGCGCACCCGGGGGAGAGTCGCACGGCGTGACCGGGGCGCGGCGGGCGAGGGCGGGCGGCGGGCGGGCGAGGAGGGGGACGGGGGGGTTGGGGTGGCGTCGTGCAGGGCGGCGGGTGGCACGTAACAAGTGAAGCGGCCCCGGGAGCAACAGTCTGCCGCAGCCCGGCCACGCGGCCTCACACGCTGTCACAAGTGCTGATCCACCGGCATTCTGTCGCCCCGTAGCCCAGCGCTCCCGTAAGTAGCTCTATTCCTTAGTAGGCCCCATCTCGGTTACGTAGAGGCGCGGAGTTGCCGCCCGCGTCGTAGCCGCACGCGCCGCGCCAGCGCTCCGTAGCGCGCCGTAGCTGTGCACGTTCCCTTGACGGATGTCTCTCACTACAACGGCTTACCTGTTGAATGTGTTGCCATATTAGATAATGTATTGTTGAAACAAGTACCTGTACGTCGCTTGATAATTTAATATTTTCTATTTACTCTGTTGAAATGTTGTTTTACGGTTTACCAGTTTATTTATAGCTTTTAGTAACTAATTATTTACATACTCACTTTGATCGGTACAATTCAGTGAATAATTTATTTTATAATTTATTTATGAAATAGGTTTCGATTTGTTTCTTGAAATAACTTACATTTACGGGATTTTATTATTATATTCAATATTTATATTTGCTATAATTATAACCACAACCTAACATCAAGTATTTCACTGACTTCGATATTTCAGATTTTTTCCCTTGTTTCTATAATTACAATGCAATTTAAATTTTTGGATTAATTGTGTATTAACTGAAAAATGGAAATCTTTTTTATTTAATGTTGATATCTTATTAATTATTCAGTTGAACCAAGGAAACAATATAAGATGCCAACAAACAACAAGTAATTTCTATAATCCGTTATACGGTCTAAGTTTCGGAGCTTGAATTATTAAACTACGAGTACGTGGGGTATAAAATGGTATGGCTATAAAGTATGACTTTAAGTAATATACTAAAGACTCTATGTGCCTGTACCTGTATAATATTTTAAGGTAGTAAAACCATCTTACGATATAAATATTATTAATAACATAAAAAAATAAATACAGTAGTTATTTGTAAGTATTGAGATATTAGTATTTCTTTCATATTTCATACTTATAATAAAAGCTAATGTCACTTTTTTATAATTTAAATAATAAACATAGCATAAAAATAAAACAAAAGCAAGTTAAGGACGCCTGTGAGCCTGAAATAAAAAATTGCGATCATTTCGATCTCATTAGCTTTGAAATATTGAAGTGTTTGGACTGTAACGATATAGATAGTTCATCATTTAAATTATTAAAATTTCTAAATAATTTTGACTTTTATTTTATATTATTGTGCACAAAGTATATTATGATTGAGGTCAGTCGTAGCGCAGCGGCACTGTAAAGTGTGACTGTAAAGCTTGTGGGTTCGATCCCCACTCGAGGAGATAAAATATTTATTTAAATTTATATTTCCATTTTGTCGCTCTGGTGTCGAGGCTAAGCGCAGCGTTGAGTTCTGCTACTCAACACACAATGACTCTAGATTCCCTCTGCCTACCCTGCTGTGTGTGCGGGATACAGCGTGAAGCTGATTTTTTTTTGTTAAAATTATTATTTTAGAGTATTATGTATACTTTGTGTACAATAATATAAATGTGTTTTAACCATCGGTAATTTTTCTTTAGATAGAGACGTCCCTTGTCAGTGATCCCGAAATAAGCTTAGGCATTAAGCAAGTTTCCAGGTCCCTTACTTTTGCTTTATGTAAATTTATTTAAGCATATCAATGAATAGATCACGTTTATCAGATGACAGTGATTTGTGAGCGGTCGCTTTTTTCTCTCATACGGCTTATGTTTATACGGTACAACTTTTGTGATATTTCCTGCTATTTGAACAATATTGTATGAAATAAAAATGTTTTACATTTTGTTATAATGTGGCAATTGTGATTTGAAAGTTATTGAAGTAAGCGAAGGTACTAGAGGTGGTCAAATGTACGACCTTAGCTTTCCAGTGGGTATACGTGGAGTAGAAAATAGTTATTTCTTTACTTAGTTACTTTTTTTAAAGCGGTCACATAATGCTTATTGTTATTGTATGTATTTATATATTCTTGTATAATATAACTAAATATTTATATTTTCAAGAGCAAATATTTTCACTTTTATATGTCCTTTCACGAATTAGAGTAAATAGTAAAATGTTTTCAAATATAGTTAAATGCCTAACGTACCATTTATAGTTTGCCCAACAATTTTGGTTTAAGCATACCTATAGCATCCTTAAACCAAAATTGATCTTATAAAGTAAAGAATAAAATGATATATCATAATCATTTAGATTATGACTAAAGTCGTGGGGGCTCTTTAAGTAGGTACTAGTTTTAATTATTGTCGAGTCTAAATTCTGCGGTTCATTTATTTAACAACAAAGCTAGCTAACAATTTATACGAGAAACAAAAAAAAAGAGAAAATACTTCATAGAGATTTTTGTTTGTTTTGAACGTAAAGTACGAAAAGATGAAAGCGTATTTATGAGTAAAATCATTTTAGCGCTTCTTTTCTTTTCACATTTAAGAGATCCCTTTATTAGAAGTTTGTAATTTCAAAGATAAACATAGCCAGTCTGTTAATAGTTTCTGATGAAAACTAGATGCACCTTTATAATTCCACGCTGAGCTGAGCACGGTATTGTACATTTTGCTACCGTAGAAAACTTGTTTAAAGTTACAGTTCTAGTCTTATGCAGATTAAACACCGACTTCATACTAAAACATGGAAAAGTAACGTTCTCAAACTTATACTTCGTTACCTTGAATAAATTATTTATTATTTTGCGGTGTTATAAAATAGTACGTATTTGTGTATTAAAATACGTAACTAAAATAAGCTTCACGCTGTATTTCACATACAGCAGGGAAGGCAGAGGGAACCTTGTGCTAACACACACAGACAGCAAATAAATCCAATTGAAATATCTAGAAAAGAAATAAAAGTACTAAATGACTTTCAAAGGTTCACTGGTATATATTTTTTGATTTCCACAATTAAGGTACAAAGTAAGCTATTACATTTTTTTTGTTGCTACGACTGCCATATTTTAACTTGAGAGCTGAGCAGCATGTTGTTAATGTTCGGCTGAAGCTCCAATAAACAGATAAGGCTAAGTGGCTCCTGATACTCCAGACAGTAAAGTAAGGCTTATCTTTAGAAGGGTGGGTGTACTTAAAAATATTTTAAATCCTTGTCACTTTTGTTTTATTTACTAAATATTTTTCTTACCTATGTATTAGCAACATTTCTATATATGAAAATATTGATACAAACAATTAAAAAATAAATAAGATAAAAGGAAAGTTAAAAAATAAATCAAGAGCTTTTTAAATATTCGTTCCGTGAAACTTATTTAACACAAAGAAATTGATATATTTTGTGTACAATATTTTCATTTTGTGTACGTACTTCAATGGTTGAAATGTAGTCCACGTTATACGTACTAGAATAAAAATCAAACAAATAAAGCAGGGAAGGCGGGGGGAACTTAATGTTAAGACACTGTTTCCCATTTTCCATCGATTTCTGGAGGCATTGCGTATTGAGTTGCGGAACTCAACACCGCGCTTTGCCTCGAAACCAGAGCGAAGAAATGTATATTTATACATTTAAATAAATATAAATTACTAAATAAATACAAAGAAATTTAAATATTTCGTGTATAATATTCTCATTCAGTGTATTTACTCTAATAATTGAAATGTAGTCCACGTTATACGTATTAGAAAGTTAGATCAAAATAGATTTAGAAAGACCACGAGGTACAGATAAGTTCGTGTTCGTTTTAATCTGTTCATATGAAGTGAACGTGATTCCCCTCACGAGTGTTCTTGTGGGAAATCTACTTTAGGATGTTTGAACTACGAGATAAAAGATGCTGTAATATTCAACATTATTTACTATTCAGCCTTTCGTTCAAATGCATTGAAATATATATATATAATATATATATATATATATATATATATATATATATATATATATATATATATATATATATATATATATGTATATATATATATTATATTTTAAACAAACAGACTTTTTGACAAAAAAGCAGACAACATAAAGCAGTAGTGTTTCTAAAAACATCAGATTTTTTTTATTATAAAATGGTCGTTATTTATATTTACTACTATACTATGAGTAATAAATAATATCGTTAAAATATTATAAGTTAAAAATCAAATCAAATCACCTTCACGCTGAATCGCGTACACAGCAGCGTAGGTAGAGCGAACCTAGTGTTAAGACTCCGTTCCCGAAATGAAAATATAAATTTAAATAAATATTTTATTTCCTCGACTTGGGATCAAACCCAGAACCTGTGTGTGATTTTACTGTAACAACTTGTTCCCCTGTGCCACGACTGGCCTCTACTAAAGGTTGGTTACAGATTTAAAAACATTAGTGAAAATAAACCAAGTAAAAAGAAAAAAAACCCAATTCACCTTGGAAGATGTATTACAGCCGTGGAATTCTAAACGTGGTAAATTATGGTATTATGGTGGTGGGATTTTTATTAACGTGGAATTAGGTGTCTGTTAAGAGACAGACACCTAATTGAGAGAGTCAAATGCGACACAGACAGCGAGCTCTGGCTGGTATGAATAATTTAGAACTTCGTTTAGAATTTAAATGTGGTTCATTAATGTCATTAACAGGATTTATTACTTCAATTCAATCATTATTTTAATGCAATATTAATTTGAGTTTACTTATTTCATTATTGTTTTTTTTTAGACCGTCAACCGTTTTACAAAGATGTTATAATATCTTTAAATAAACACTAGAAAATATTATTTAACTAAGTAAACTTTTCATGTAACAGTTTTAAATATTATACTATAACAAATTTTAATGGAAAACCAAAAGACAAAAGAAATGACTAGCTCTTGCTTGAAGCTTTGTACCGTTGCGTTGCTCGGAATACAATTTTTATTCATTGTGTCGCGCATTTATTCATTGTGTCTGAAACAAAAAGAAAAAAGTCTCGAGGCTGTTTTTCCACACCTTTTTTATTTTACACTTAGAACTTTTATCTTCTATTTTATTATTAAAATGAATTTTCAAGTCCTCAAAAGTAAATATTATTTACTATTCAGGAGAAAATCGAAAATAAATACGACTTTTGTCGCTAACTAACAATTAAAATAAAAAGATCAGTTACATGCTGTATCCTGCATGCAGCAGGGCCCTAGTCCGTTTCCCAGTTTCCGCCGATTTTTCCGAGGCATTGCGTGTTGAGTGGCGGAACTCAACGTCGGGATTTTGCCTTGGTGCCAGAGCGAAAAAATAAAAATATTGTTTTTAATTTTTTTTAAGTGTTATTCCATACTTAGGAAAGAAACATAGTTTCATCCCCATTCCAGCCAAACAAAAATTCCAAGTTTAGTTGGTCAAAGTGCTTAGACGGTTTCCAAATAGGTGCGGGCTCAAATCTCGCTAGGTTAAATTTTTTATACGTTTTCTTAATAAGTATAAAAATATTAATAAATAATAAATTCCTTCTAACATCACACCCTTGAGCCCCTGCTGCGCGACATCCTGACAATGATGGTCTTTATTTTGATTCATTCATTAGAATCCGGTATCATCAGTCCAGTATCGTCAGGGTCCGCCAGTGGTCAAGGGTAAAGCGCTGTACCAATCAAAATAATTGTTGTAATCGAGCCACCCCCGCCCTGTCCGAGCTGGCGATGATCGGCCGATTTTTATCGCTCTCGTCCACGTGGAAAAGTGCTTTTCATTTCTAACATTACTTTTCTTTTGCGACTGAGCTAAATCGATATTGATTGCCCGTTTCGAATCCGACTAAAAGATTATGGAATCTATTCATTTTTATAATAGCACTTTTCTACACTTGGCGTACTTTCCTTTTTTATTTCTTGATAGTGCTAACAACAATATGGTATACAGCTTTGTGTAGGTATGTTTATTTTCTTTATTTCAACTAATTTCTTTATAGATTCTTGATTTTATATACGCTTGTCAAGGAAAATATAAAAATATATAATATGAGGCCAGTCGTGGCACAGCGGTACACAGTGTGACAGTAAAATCAACTGGTTGTGGGTTCGAACCCCACTCGATGAGATGAAATATTTACTTCCATTTCTTCGCTCTGGTGTCGAGGCTAAGCGCGGCGTTGAGTTCTGTGAAAGTATGCTTTTTCTTTATTTTTTTAATGAAAAGTTTAATTTTAGCTTTATTTTATTTTCCTATGTTTTTCATTATTTACAAATTAATCAAAATAAAAACCTATCAATTATAAATAAAAAATAAAATTTAAGCATCTTCTGATATTGAGGTACATATATTTATAAGCCATCCCGATAATAAGAGCAACTAATCGTTGCTAGGCTGTTGAAAACAAGTTGTGGCGTAGGGGCACAAAATGTGACTGTAACGCGACAGGTTGTGGGTTCGATTCCCACTCGAGGAAATTAAATATTTAATATTTCAAATTTTTTCGCTCTGGCGTCGAGGCAAAGTGTGATACTATTTTTTGTTCAATTCATTAACGAACGAAGACTTGAACCTAAAGTAGTGAAAAAAAAACGCTGGGCGTAATACAAATTTAAAGCAAAAGTGGGGGTATGTTATATTACTGGAAAACAAAGATTTCTCAAGGGATTTGTGGTGGTAAAGGGAAGTTTGCAAATATATTTACTTGTTTATTCTTTACAAAACCTTATAATTACACTCAAATATACTAAAAATATTAAAACAACAAATGTGATATTTTTATTTGATATAAATTAATAGTATTCCAAAATTTATAACACAATATTTTTATATTATTTCTTTCATTGCTTATATTTTATAACTTATTAAAATAAGTACCTAAATGACTGTAGTGTCATTCCTTAGTCATTTATTTAAAAAACCTTTTCAAGCCACTTAGAAGTTCCTATAGCGATTGTGCAATACAAAATATTTTCCAACGTTAAAAAAAAGGTTTAAGGGTGTTAGGCAAAGTGTATGTAAATGGGAGGTCGTCGGGTTCTATCATAGAAATAAAGAGCCTGTGATTTGTCGCAGCTTTCTGTCGGACTTCAATTTAAATAGAAAATATAGAAAGTAATATATTGTATTTACCTGTATAAAAGAAAATAAAACAAATATAAATATTTTCCTACTTTCATTTTCATTATTCGTTTAAAAAAAAAGAGAAGTCATACATTTTTTTATTAAAAAATAATAATAGTACAATAGTACAAAGGCAAGTATTTTTTTTCAAACATTTATTTAACTTACATAGATAATCTTTTGTTATATAAATAATATTTTTTCCAACGAGTTTAAGTATAGCCTATACATGAAGGTAAGGTGAAGTAAATAAGCATTTTGGGTTAGGCCATTGTAGCGAGGCGCCTCTATCTCTGTCGTAAATCCAACGATACAATTACTTGGAAATTTACGATATACTTAGATATGCATGTTATTTTACTCATTTTACTAAATCTTAATTTTTTTTAACTACTATCAGTTTAGTATGCTAATTTTAATTTTCTCTTGGAATTGTTATATTAAAAAATGTTACATAGAAAGTATATTTAGTGAAAAACATAGTTCTTAAATTATTTACCTTTGTCTAAAGGTTTAAACAAAAAAAATAAGGGACAAATATAACAACAAAAAACTAAAATATTACACATTATTATATTATTATTATTCCTTTTCTCCACAAAAATATTACTTTAAAGAACGTTTGATTAGAGACGATAGTATCACAAGTGTATAGATGATATACTTACTTATTAATTTATTCTATATTTTCTTCTAAAAATGATAATTATTTATTATTAAATGTATCGTGTTTTATATAATCAAACATATATTAAAACTACAAAACGTTATATAAAAAAATAATAACTTAATATTATATGATGAAATATTTATTTACATTTATATTTTCATTTCCTCGCTCTGGTGTCGAGGGGAAAGCGCGGAGTTGAGTTCCGCCACTCAACACGCAATGCCTCCAGAAATTGGCGGAAAGAGTGTCTTAACACTAGGTTCCTTCTGCCTACCCTGCTGCGTGCGGGATACAGTATGAAGCTGAAAAAAATATGTCTCAATAAGTTAATGCTAATAAATTATTCCAAAGACATAAAGGTCTCGATGGTTTGAGGTCGCTATATTAAATTAATTTATTACAATTTATTTGATAATTCTTTTATTTTTTTTAGTTATTTTAGAAGACATCAAGTGTGCTTCATTGGACCGTATAATTGGATTTTAAAAAAATCAACCTTGATTTATGATTGTAATTCAATATTAAGTATTTTTTTCATCATTATTGCATATTTTTACTGGGATAGAGGCAGAAAAAACGCAGTGCAGTGCAGTGAAAAATGAAACAATATATAAATAATTGTTTGATTTTTCAGCCTATAATTTCATATGTACAATACATTTTGAGGGTCAGTCGTGGCGCAGGGGCACAAAGTGTGACTATAAACACGACTGGTTGTGTGTTCGATCCCCACTCGAGGAAATTAAATTTTATTTAAATGTATATTTCCATTCCTTCGCTTTGGTGTCGAGGCAAAGCGCGGCATTGAGTTTCGCGACTTAGCATGTAATGCCTCCAGAATTCAGCGGAAAGTAGGGAACGGAGTGCCTTAACTTTAGGTTCCCATCTGCCTACCCTGTTGTGTGCGGGATATATGCAAGAAGCTGAATAATAATAAAATATAATACATTTTATCTTCACTCACATTGTCTTACTATCATTCCACGTCTACCTTTACAAATAAACTATTTTATTCGCTTCGCTATTTCTGCCACATTCTGCCTTTTATCCGTTTCTTTTAGATATCACCATGTTATTTTGTCATCTTTTAGTTAACTTCTAATAGAAAACTAAGCTTTTTTACTTACTTTTCTTTTTTATAAGATTTCGCTTACCATTTTCCACCGAACTCTGAAAACATTGCGTGTTGAGTAGCGAACCTAAACGCCGTGGTTTGCTGTTTTCATTTCCTCGAGTGGGAATCGAACCGACAACTCAATGTCACACTTGGTGCATTTGCACCACGACTCATGGTTTAATAATGGATTCATTATTCATCAAGTAACGCTGTCCGTGTAACGTGACTACGAGTTAAACAGCTATCAAAATTAATTTAAATATTTCAGTGAGTTTAAATTATTAAGCCGGCGCTCAAGTCAAAGGCCTCATTTGCTAATTGCTCTATTTTTTTTTGGAGTTTTTCGTGAATACGTAACGATTCATTCAATTACTTGTGACTTTTTAGAAATAAGATCGCTTTCAATATTTTCCTCTTTGACTAAAATATGAGCTAAATAAGGTTGCCCTATTCAAGTTATTCATGTTAAATTTTATTTAGCGAGCTATATTTATTTATATTTAGAATTTTTATACTAAACTAAAATATATAAAATAATATCAGCTTCGCGTTTTATTCCGCTCACGGCAGGGTAGGCAGAGGGAACATAGTGTTAAGACACTCCATTCCCGACTTTCCACTGAATGTTTCAAAGGATTGCGCGTTGTTGAGTAGTAGAACTCACATTCGGGCTTTTGCCTTGATGCCAGAACAAAGAAATGAAAATATTAAAAAATCAGCTTCACGTTGTATCCCGCACAGAGCAGGGTAAGCAGAGGGAACCTATTGTTAAGACACTCTGTTCCCCACTTTCCGCCGAAATCTGTTGGAATTGCGTGTTAAGTGGCGGAACTCAACGCCGCGCATGAAAATATGAACTAATAATAATTAATTCCCTCGAGTGGCTATCGAATCCACAACCGTCGCGTTACAGTCACACCCCTGTACCTGCGGCACGACGGCCTATGTGTTAAATAAAATAATTTAAAAATCAAATTATATTTAGTTATAATTATACAAATATACAAAGAAAAGAACATGTTGTTTCTGTATGTTTGTGTAATTGTGGGCATTAAAACTAATTAAACTCTCTCATTTAGGTACATTCCGCAATCAAGTAACCCTTCCATAAATGTTTTCGAGGTAACTTTACACGTACAATTATCTTCAATTCACGCTAAGGGGAACATAGTTTTGTGGTTTATAATGTATTTTTTAAAATGTATTTTTATATTAAATTTTAATTAAAACAAAATACAAAAATTGATAGATTGATAAGAGATGTTTTATAACATCTTCTCCTATTTATGAAAAAATATTATAGAATAAAATTATAATAGAGATTATAATAAAGCTATTATATACTCGTTTCTCTATATTTTAATATGATAGACTTAGTTTGAGGCCAGTCGTGGCACAGGGGCACAAAGTGTGACTGTAAAACCGACTGGTTGTGGGTTCGACCCCCACTCGAGGAGATGAAATATTTACTTAAATTTATATTTCCATTTCTTCGCTCTGGTGTTGAGGGCAAGCGCGGTGTTGAGTTCTGCCACTCAACACGCTAACACGCACGCTCAACACGCGTATCTTAACACTAGGTTCCCTCTGCCTACCCTGCAGTGTGCGGGATACAGCGTGAAGCTGATTTGATTTGATTTGATTTATAGACTTAGTTTACACTTAAACTTTGATAATATCAATCTGCTAAAGTATAAACTTTTGTTTGAAACATTAAATTATCGTGATCGGGTTCCGTATTAATATTTTTTTCTTAAACTATTTGATATATTAAACAACATAGAACCATTTTGTGCCATAAAACCACGAGGTCCAAGAGGTATCGATTCGTTGGACACATGTTTTCGTAAGCACCGGGCGTACCGTGTGCGCCAATAATAGTGAAAGCGGGCTGGTGGCTTGTAATCGGCTGAACGTCGGTCGCCTCTGAATACGTACGGTGTATGTATTGTGACCGAGCTTTGATGATATCCTGTTATGAGACATGTGGGTATTGACTGTATACTTATGAACATTTTTTTGTTATAATAATTCTTCGTCTTCTTTTCTCTTTTTAGAGTTCTGTACCTTAAAATGTAAAAATCGAACCAATACCACCTGTCTTTCTGTCAAGACTATTTATTTTGAGAATAGGTGAAGGTATCAAGTTGAAATTAATATCTAATATTTAAGTGTATGGTACTTTTAAGCATAGAAAAAATCAAGCTTCTAAGTCAACACAACCAAAGGATACGAGCATTTATTTATCGATTTTGCCGCATTTTGTATGAAATTCGCCGTAATCAAAATATATAGAGTACTTCCCGTGGACCTACTGTTATGAAATTTGGCACGAAATCTAAAGAACTTACGATACAAAGTAAAAAAATCCGAAAAGTTAAAATTTATCAGTATTTCATAGAAAACAGTTACTACAAGCTTATATATCTAGTTAATTTCATACAAAATGAGTGCCCACATCATTTAACCTTGTTCTGGTGGCAAGGCAAGGCGCGGCGATGAGTTTAACCACTCAACGCGCAATGCCTCAAAAAATCTGCGTTAAGTAGGGAACGGAGAATTTTAACACTGGGTACCCTCTGTCTACCCTGCTTTGTAGGTATACAATGTAAAGTTAAAAAATATATATAATTCAATGTGTTTGTTATTGAATGTCCTTGTAAATGCCTTAATATTCTAAGAATCTTATATAAAACTTTCAATAAATGTAATACCTATATTTAAATATAAAACTTGGTACTATTATAACGATACTTTTATATTTTTCTTATTTGATAAATTCCAAGGGCTTAGAGCCTCGATATCTAAATTGCTAAACGTGGCACCATTAGGCGGATTACGTGAGGTGAATTCTTCTCGGCCGTTAAACATCATTGAAAACCTGCCACCACTTATCTACCTGTAATTTAGAAGAACAAGAAAATCACATCAATTTCAGTTATATTATCTCTTCGAATAGATAGATTCTAATGATGTTTAAAATCAAGTGTCATATTTTCGTGGAACATGCGCGCTGTTAAATTCTTATATTAGGTTATGTTATTTAATTTTTCAATTGTATTTTTAACTTCAAATCGAATAGTATTTTTCTATATTCATATTATTTGTATATGTTTTGTTTTTTAAAGCAAGATTAGCAATATATTCATTTAAAAAAAACAATTTATTAAAAAAATCTTGCTATTCGTAAGCATAATTTAAAAGTAAAGTAGTAGATAGATGATCGATCGATATTATTTAAATTATTGATAGATGGAATACTATTGAGCATTTAATGCTTGCGTGTCAAAATGGAAATTATAATATTTTTTCTCTTTCAGGAACAATTTACCACGGATTCGAGACAGCATCATTTATAAGGTAAACCCAGAAAGAAAGTAGCTTCGTCTTCAGTAAATGTATTCATATTAATTTTTCTTGAACTTAATATATAACCCAAGATTATGACTACACGAGAGAAGGTACCTCATGAGCCATCCATCTTATAGCTCATCAGGCTCGTGTGGCGCTCTAAAAGGGATAAAAGGGTCGGAAATATACGTGGGACATTATAATATTAACTTTGGCATAACCTTTGTTTCTTTTATGCATGAATTTTTATCATCTGTAACAATATTTACGAAGCGATTGCCAAGAACGTATCTTATTTTTTTCCAATATATTGGTCCTTATCTTTGACTATAATATACGACGTTTACTCAACAGATTTTCCAATGAAAAATTGGCAGGCATATAAAATTTTGTCTACTAACATTTTAGTTTATTACTTAGATTTATCTTTATTCGAACGAAACATACTAATCATTTTTATCTAAAAAAATTTATATTTAAATTAAATTTACAATAAAAAGTAAAAATAAAAATAAATGGCGAAGGCTGAACTAAAAAAGAAACAAAGTAATCGAGATACTCTATTCAATATCTATTTCAAAATAGTGACAGGTGGAAATATTCAAACGAGAATTGAATAGTAGCAGCGCATACATATAACACGATGCATCGCATGCAACTGCAGATGAAAACATTTCCGCTTGATTGATGAGTTCAGAATCCTGTATATGCGGAATGCCAGCTATAATCATCGATCTTCCTATAGTTAGTCAACGCATTCGATGTAATTTAAAGCTAGTGCTGACATTATACGTTTTGTTTATTGCACACGAGTCAGAATAACAACTTTAGCTGATGAAAATTGTGAGTTATTACTGCTAGGCTTGTATCAAAAAAGTAAAAAAAATGCTTTAGGTTTTTTTTGATAAGTAGATTTTTTCTTCCTACGTCCATGTGGCAGAACTGTCTCGATTCTATTCCTAAAGAGTCGAAACGTGGGCCTGGAAATGGGGGGGTCCGGGAGAGTCGTGCCCACCCTAGAATAGTCTATTGCTCATACAAGAAAATTTGGACACAAAAAATTTACTCCTTAAAAAACAAGGTTCATAAGAACATATCTTTTCAAAGCTAAAGTCCCCATCCCGAACATATCTGTAGATATGCTCATGGTTTCTTACTTACCGCCCTAATAAGAGACAGGCACAATGCTGCATTAGGTGCTGCTGCTGCTTTACTAGAGCAGTTTAATAGTGTGGGGATCGCATCCACAACCTTAATGCTTAGTCTGATAATGTCTACAGCATCACTTTGAACGAGTCTTGTGTTTTTTATTTTAAGATAAATATTTTTTTATGATCCTTTGTTCAATTATGCAATGCTATATATACAATTATTAAAAAAATGGTTTGTCGTTTCAAAAAATATATTTATAAACTTTTTTAAGTATTTTTGCGCAATTTACTTCTCTACTAAGACAGGTTTGTTATATATTACTTCGTTTTCCACTTTCGACCCCTTCCGCGTTAGGTGGCGGACCTGGACCGGAACCCTTCCTTACTTTACATAACTGAACCGGCAAATAAAAATAATTTATAAACTCTCTAAGCATAACGGACCAGTAGCTATTAACTATACTCCAAATATGTCAAATAGAATGCAATAGGACATTTTTCAGTATATTTTTTTATGTTTTTTTTTCTGGCAAAAAGAATATAAAAATGAACATAGTCATTATACACCTGGGTGGTCCGTGTCCACACCAGAATAGTCTTGTGCCCACTCCAGAAGTTTTACTAACAAAAAATTGGCCCTGAAAAATAAAAAAAAAATATTAAAAGCTAAAACGGTTTACTTACTATTATCATTAGACATGTATATTCTTCTTATGTAACTAAAAGCAGTCTATCATATGATAAGTTAGCGGACGCAACATAAGAGATTCGTACTTTCTAGCTTTAATCTCAGAATCGGAAGTTTCTAAGAATGAACAAAGGCAAACCAGCCAGGCAAAGAAAGAAAACGACTAAAATGTGACCCATTTCTTC
Organism: Heliconius erato x Heliconius himera; assembly: GCA_013421005.1. Lineage (NCBI taxonomy): Eukaryota > Metazoa > Arthropoda > Insecta > Lepidoptera > Nymphalidae > Heliconius > Heliconius erato x Heliconius himera. The sequence continues at coordinate 23,263 of JAATLQ010033182.1, read as the reverse complement.
TCATCGAATGTCGCTTCTTCTTTTATACGGACCCTTAATCTATCCAATCTGGCATTATAGTCGAAACTTGGGCCATTGTCTTTTAATTTATGTCGGTGCTCTTAGGGAGAAAAAAATACCTGTAGAGACCTATTTACCTTGTAAAATAATACGTTCAACTAACATATTGTATACATATGGATATCTAAAGTATAAGCTTTAGACCTTACATATTAAGTAAACTTAATATTACCTGTTGCTTAAAGTAACATTTTTATTCATGGAAGGAACTCACTTCATATATGTAAATTTTGTAAGACGAGATCTTGTTACAAAAGTGCATATTTATTTTGTAATATTTCAGTTTTGAAAATTTCGAAACTGAAATTTGAAAATAAAATATGAATATCGTTGTTCTGTTACAATTATTAAGAGACTATTTATACTATTTATACTTATTACAGATATTTTTTATACTGTGACCAATTGACTATTTTAACATTATAATATATTTTGATGTAAGTTGTTGTTGCTTTTTAGGTATTCTGTACCTAGAACAAATACCAAAAGGATTTCTACTAGTTTAATAAAAATTATGTTTTATGAAGTCAGTCCATAATTTTACACTTTGTATATTTACGATTTGAACTTAAGGTATTTTTGTAAATCTCATGTTGAATTGAAATATCACAAATAATTGCAAGTTCATTGGATATATATTATTGTACTTGTATTAAAGTATTTTTTTATCCTTACATTTAGCTGGCATATAAAACTACTCTTATAAACTGATATAAAACTACTGTTATGATATTGCATTTTTAATTTCCCGTTCCTTTACCTAAGAAAACCGGCAAAGGCCTTCGCGGTCTTTTTATCAAATAAAAGTTTTTTTTTGTAATATAAACAGTATTGGAAGGAGTACCCAAAACGATGAATTTACATGTATATTATATACAGTTGATAAATAAAGCTGTAAGGTTCGTTTGTCAATTGGAAGTGCCTGTGTGATAACACAAACGCGTCGCACCACGCTTCATTTTTTAAGATATTTTAAAATATTTTTTATTGATAGAAGCGAAACTTTTTGGACGTTTACAAAACTCCGTTACTTGTAATTTGTGATCTACTTGTAGGTAAGTTAATTAATGTCTATATAACACGTATCCCAAAGGATATAATTTGTGGTAATGTACTTGTTTCGGGCTCAGGGATAGTCAACAAACGCGTGATCACACTTTCCCCTGGAATGGTATTATGAAAATATTTAAAATAAAATAACTTATTATATTTACTTATTATATTTACTAATTATAATTATTAACTATATTTTTTATTCGTCTAATAATTTTTCCTATGACTGTGCAATGCCTATTTAATACGTTTGTTTTTGTTTTAATTGTCATTGTCATGCTCCGAAATTATTAAACTAAAAGATCTGTAATTGCTTCGATTATGGAACAAAAAAATTTAAAGAAATATTTGTTACTTTACTTTTTTTTCCGATTTGTTACAATTTTCAATATTCTATGGCACAGTGGAATACTCTAGGTAGAAAATAAATAAAATAAAATGTGACTGTAAACGTGATAGGTTGTAGTTTCGATTCCCATTCTGGAAGAAATCAAATATTCATATTTCCATTTACTTTGCTCTAGAACCGAGAAAAAGCGTGGGGTTGAATTCCCCGCACTCAACACGCAATGCCTCCAAAACTCGGCGGAAAACGGGAAATGGAGTGTATTATCACTAGGTTCCCTCTGCCTTTGCTGTTGTGAGCGCGGCCCAAAAAAAAACACTAAATATGATTAATAAAACTTTTATTAAAATTAGCTTACAATATATAGGTATATCGTATCCCGTCGTTTTATGATCGGTAAAAAAGTAAATATAACGAATTTGATGAAAAAGCAAACATTGTGAGTCCTGGGGCAAGGACGACGACGACGAAGTTCATTAATTTTTGTACGCGACATCAACCTTGTTAAAATTCATGTTGACATCCAACAGCCAATTACAAATTAAAATTACACGTTAATTGAATTTACGTTTATTTTATATTTCGAATGTATGTATGGAAATAATTAATGGCGTGTGTTTAGAAAATAATAAATTATTAATGTATAATACCGAGATCTGTCGTGGCGCAGGGGTTACGTGCAACTGTAAACGTGACAGGCTGTGGGTTTGATCCCAAATCGTAGAAATCAATCATATTTAAATTTTTCATTTCCTCGCTCTGGTGGTGGTAAAGCGTGGCGTTGAGCTCCGCCTCTAAACACAATGCGTCCAAAATGCGGCGTAATGTGGGAGAACGAAATTGTCTTAACGGAAACGGAGTGTCTTAAACCTAGTATTAAGGTTAGGTCCTAGGTTGCCTCTGTCTTTTTTTTTTTTTTTATGGAAAAGACAAGGCAAACGAGCGTTCGGGCCACCTGATGGTAAGTGATCACCGCCGCCCACGACTCCGTGCAACACCAGAGGAGCTGCAGGTGCGTTGCCTGCCTGTAAGGTGGGTTGGGCTCCGGAGCCCGGCATTACCTGATGCGAAACGCAGTGGCATAAAGCCACTACTTCACGCCAGTTTTAAATGCCGGGGGTGGTAATGATCCGGTCGAGTCTGCCCATGCGTGTTGCCATTGCTGGCGACGTGACTCTACCACACGTACTTTAGTCGCCTCTTACGACACCACCAGTACCAGGATGATCCTATTCTAGGCCGGGATCACACGGCATGTCTACACAACATGAAGCTAAAAATATTAATATTTACAAAAGGAAGTTGAAGAGTTCTTCTGGTCGAACGCGCTTATCCTAATTAAGTTATTGGTTCGAATTAAAAACTTTTTTTAGTGTTGGATTCTCCATTTATCCAGGAAGGCCTTTAAGGAAAATTTTTAGGATTTTAGATCTAGTGTTTAAGTATAAGGCACTATAGTTATGGAATCTAGTATTTTCTACTCGACTACCGAGGAGAAGTATAATCTCCTTTAAGAATACGAGAGATTACGCCTCATTTGAAAATCATAAATTAAAAAAAAGAAAGAATTATAGAATGTCACATGAATCATATCAATGCAAAGAAATGAAGAAGAAATGAGCTCCGTGACGGAGAAAATTGCTTTTAAGATATTTATATTAGAAGCGTTTCGTTCATCAAATCCCATTAAAACTTTTTCCATTAAACATCTCACTTTAGTAAAAATGCTTTCATTTAACGTTAAACTTCCAATGGTATACGATTTCAGCTTAAAATTGTAAAATATTTTGATACATTAAGCTCAGTCGTGGCGCAGAGGCTAGTTACTAGTTAAGACTAGTTGTGTGGGTCCGACCCCACTCGAGGAAATAAAGCGGCGGAAAATGAAGAACGGAGTGTCTTAGCACTAGGTTTTCCCTGCCGACTCAGCTGTGTGCATGATATAGCGTGAAGCTCATTTATTTCTTAAATTGGCACTTAAAATCACAATCGGGTATAAGCGTCGAATTTATAACAACAACAACATTAAATCACTGCCAATGAAATCTATTTAATCTGTATGTACTCAGTTTTATTAGCCATTTCATACAAATTGATTAGAAAGTTATATATTTTTTTATTGTTGTGTAGATATTTCTTTTATTTTAATTTTTAAGTTGGTTTGTAGGATTATTAACTAAATGTATATATAGATGTATCATTTGTTGTCATTTTAATGTTGTGTGTAGTTTAAAAATAAATTCTATTTTTGACTAATTCTTAACGAAACAAAAAATAGAAGAGAAAAACAAAATTAAGGCAGCAATATTAAGCATGTAATGGGAAATAACATTAATTCACACGGCAAATTACTCTTTAATGGTCGCAGTCGAGGCCAAACAAACTAATATCAATTATTTTGTGCTTCAAGTTATAAGTTTTTACTTCATTTCTCATTTAATAGTTCTTGTAATATAATTATACTAAAAGGTAAACAGAATTTATTTATCAAAATATATCAATAACTTAACAACCATAATTTAATAACCAATCAAAATCAAATAAATCAGCTTCACGCTGTATCCCGCACACAGAAGGGTAGGCAGAGGGAACCTAGTGTAAGACATTCTGTTTCCCATTTTCTGCCGAATTCTGGAGGCATTGCGTGTTAAGTGACAGAACTCAACGCAGCGCTTTGTCTCGACACCAGAGCGAAGAAATGGAAATATAAATTTAAGTAAATATTTCATCTCCTCGAGTGGGGATCGAACCCACAACCAATCGGTCTTAATTCAGAATAATATTTATTTCTTATCAAGCAAAATTATTTTATAATATTAATTGATGCTTAAAAATCAAATAATTCTATATGAACGAAAATAAAACTCTTTATTTTTCTTTCATAATAAATATTTAAAAATAGCTTGAAAATGTTTTCAAGCAATGTGAATATATATTTTTTTATCTGTAATAAAAACATAAATTTCCATTTTCTGTGTTACCATTTTTTTTGTACTGAAAGTTATGACTTCTTGTCAAATTTAAGTAAGTAAGTAAGTTGATAAGTAAGTGTTAATCCACGGGAAGTATTCTGGTTTTCATATCAAGTGCAGTAAAAAGGTTGCATAATCCAATCTTTTGATTCCGTCGACTTACAAGTTTGATTTCCTACTGTGCTCCAAAGAATTATAGACCTAAATATTTATCTTCTACAATATTTATCTTCTATTTATTTGGTGGTACTAATATAGATAAATGTTTTCTTAGGTATTTATAGGGTATCCTAAAATTAATTTTTGCTAATAAATTTAGACAGTCAACTTTTTGTCCAGTAAGTCCATTTCAATCGGCATTCATACGATAGTATGGATTTATTAATTTTAGCCTGGTGTGATAAGTACTATAGAAATCTTTTTTGCACACGCTCCAGTCTTAAAGAATGAGTAGCATAATGTGGCCAGACAATACTACAATATTCCAGTTGGCTACGGACAAGAGAGTTAAACAAAATTATTTTAGTTCTGTTATGTTTAAATATTTTACTATTTCTTAGAATAAAACCTAACATTTAAATGCTTTAGATACTCTGTCATTGATTTGATTTTGGTATGTTAGCTTGGAATCCAAAATTACATCTAAATTTAAATCATTTTCACCTCGCTTAGCTCATAAATAATATATATTAGCACGTATTTTTCTGTCTATATGTCTATTTTTTAATTATTTATTATATTGTATGTAATTGAAAAAAATCATAGAAGCGTTTTTTTGATTACAGATCATCCAATAATATATTTTTTAATATAATAAGGAGTTTCTATACAGGCGTCAAAACCAAATTTTTTAAACCAAACTTGCACATATTTTTATGTTGGCATCCCATTGAATTCTGAATGAAATGACTTAACAGTTCTAAGAACAGACGAAATCGTGTAATGTCGATTTGAGGCAAGCTCGTTTCCTTTTCGAAGTCGATTTGAAATTGTATTATTTATTTATTATTTGTTATATGTTTTTTGCTGATAGTTTTATTTGCTATGACTAAACGTCAAACATAAATGTTATTACAATAATACGCACTTGCATGTGAGTGACAAATGACAAACTGCGTGTTTGTAAGTTCAGTTTAAAAGAAGAAGGTCTCTACTAGTGTTGCCAAACTATCGATAGTTTCGCCATCGATAGTTTTAATCTAAAAAAGCCTATGCGATCGATACAACAATCGATAGTATCGATCTTATCGATACTATCGATTCTATCGATAGCTTAGAAGAATGCAATACAATCGGCTAAGTGCAATACTATCGATACTATCTGTAGTATCGTATCTCCTAATCGGAAAATAATCAATACAATCGATAGTATCGATACTATTAAATGTCTGATGAATGACCATCGATTATTTTGCACTATCGATTATATGCTAATTTACGATAGTATTGAGTATGATTCTTAAGCTTAATTACAAGATGAAATGAAAAGAACAAAATACGTTTTTATTATATTTATAATTACGTATGAATAAGCAATTAGTTACGTACTTCAACTAAGATGTTTCTAATATCATAATGATTGGTTACTACACATGAAAATAATAAGCAATACTATCGCAAATTAGCAAGCAATCGAT
>JAATLQ010033181.1:0-16846 GCA_013421005.1 Heliconius erato x Heliconius himera | reverse complement strand
GGGGGGGGGGGGGGGGGTCTTGGGTTTGCTTATTTTTGACGTTTTCAATGAAATATTTTCAAGAGGATTGCTTATTTTTGATGACATAGGGGAGAGGGGGGGTCAATAATTGCAAAAAAACTGCTTACGTAATACTTGAACGGCCCCTTATCGTATACCTGATAACAGTAACATAATTATTTACGCCAAAATATAAATATCAAAAACCTAATTTGAAAGGATTACTCTGATTATACAATAATCCAATCTTACTCCAATATATAAATGTCAAAATTTCACGCAAAAACTTCTGAACAAATATAAATGAAACTTTACAGTAATAACTAGCTAATACGTCAAAATAACACGTAAACACATACAACAACAAAATTGTACAATTTGACTACAATATAACAATAAATTCAAGCGGGCGAAGCCGCGTGTAAGTCGCCAGTAATGATTATTATTATTTTTTCATTTAAATATAAACAGCGGTTATTAAAGTATCCATTTTTTTCTGTACTCTCGCTGCGTTAACTCAAATCAATGAACACGGTCTATATTACCTCGGCTAGTATTGGCGGTTGCAATTCAACCACACCCATTCTTTTAAGCCTGTTTGTAATGAACTTTTGAGCGTTTGATCTCTTTTATGATATAACTTATTCTATAGTTTGTGTAAATTGATTAATGAGGAGGTTTTAAGAATAAGAATTTAAAGTTTAATTATAATTCTCAATTTAATATTTCATTTTCATATTTTTATATGGCGAGGCCGGTCGTGGCGCAGGAGCAAAAAATTTGACTGTAAAATCAACTGGCAGTGGGTTCGATCCCCACTCGAGGAAGTGAAATCTTTATTTACATTTATATTTTCATTTCTTCGCTCTAGTGTTGAGGCAAAGCGCGGCGTTGAGTTCCGACAATCAGCACGCAATGCCTCAAGAATTCGGCGGAAAGTGGGCAACGGAGTGTCTTAATACTAGATTCCCTCTACCTACCCCTGTGTGTGCGGGATACAGCGTGAAGCTGATTTAAATTATTTCTTTAATATTTCATAATACGGAACAAAGTATATCTGGTGATAACTCAAATTGTAAGGTATTTTCATTTTTCTATTCTTGTAACTACAATGTAAAGCTCAATCACCTAAGTGAAAATAAAAAATGTATAGGTACTTACAATCCACAAAATTGTCGCGGATACGTGAGGATTATTATGAACCTAGATACGTTCTGTTCTGATCATTCATCATTCATCAAAACCAAGGTGAAGTGGACGGGCAGGCAGAAAGACTTTCGTAGAAAAAGGAGTAGCAAAGTAAACATTAATTTCTGGCCATAGTATATGTAAATATTTATTAAACAAAACATCATAAATTATTAAGACAACATTATTATTTGCCTTTATATGCATAATCAAAAATAACCTGGCAAGGATACAAAGCATTATAAATTTCACCTTAGAATAGTATTTACACCTTATATCTACGTGCCTATAGATTAGCTATATAAAACAAAGTTAACGAGTTACGATAATGAAACACACAGACAGACAGATAGACAGACGGACAAGAAAGTAACCCTATAAAGATTTCATTAAATAATAATAATACAAAATATTAAGATTCCACACGAATAAATAGAAATAAACTAACAAGGCTACAAACAAGGCATTACAAATATAATCCTAAAATAGCATCTGTCCCCTTTATCTACATACATAGATACATGTGCCTGTCTACAACCCAGCTATAAGAAAACTTTACGAGTTACGACAATGAAACGTGGCGTAAGTAATTGCTCATTTGTAGGCGTATAGTATGTCTGCTCTGGGAATCATAAGGCTCTGATTGGTACTTATTTTTTATATCGTGTAGATTTAATATGGAAATAGCAAAAATATTGTATTTTTTTTTTATTATAGATTAACCAAAGAGTAAAATAAACATCTCTAAACAAGCGAGATATGGAATTCAAAACTTCATATTTCATTCATTTTAAAATGCTTTTTTCTATTACACTGTGTATTATTTAAATAAACATATTTTCTATATTATATTTATTTACAAGAAAGCAATCAACTTATCATAATATACATACGTAAATACACTAAAGGTGTTCAGACATTGACTAATATGGGTTCACCTCATCGAGTACCCCGTGTACCCGCTTAACCTTGCGTGATAACTATTTAGGTTGCAATATTACAAAATATACGCCCAGTAGGTATATAAATTATTGATTACTTCAGCGTTTAGTTATAATGGTAGGATAAAATAAATTATTACTTAAAAAAAACTTTTTTTTTCTTTAATACACTAAAATACCACGATAGAAAAAATTATTGGGCCCATTCGATCGGTTTAACTGTAAACGTTCCAAGGTCCCATCGAACCACTTTCCAATTTCATCGGGTCCTCGTCAACAAGAGGAATTAACATATTTCAAGATGAATCTAATTAGCCCAATCTCTCACAGAACATTCAAATCTTATAAATAGCAGGGTAGGCATAGAGAACCAAGTGTTAGAACACTCTATTCCTCACGAATTGTACAACTATTCCGTCATTGCGTATTGAGTGATGAAACTTTACGCAATGCTTGGTGACCTGGTTGTTACCAGAGCTACAACATGAAAATAAATCATTCTCCCAAGTGAGAATGGAACCCATTACACCAGGCAGACACCGTGCCGCTGTACCACGACAACCGACATTAGGCTTCAAAAAAATTATTATATTATTACTACAGATTGACTTAGCAAAAGACAAGAAAGAAAGAGTTAATATAAAAATTGATAAATAGTGAAACAAAAATTATAATGAAACGTCGCTTATCACAAAATTAAAACAACTGACCCAATTCTCAAATGGCCAAGACTTTTCATTTAAGTAATGTAAGAACTAAGAACAATCTTCATTTACACTGAAGGCTGTTTTATACAGCAGTTTTTTTACGAGTCGCTTTTTAAAAATTCAGAAATATGAAGTCGATGAATGTCATGTCACTTTCTTGTAGAAGTTTTTATAACTATTCGGATCTGAACTCGCGCCTCTTAGGAACTGTCCACAAGCGCAAGTTGAAATCCCGAAACTTTCAATTCTTATATGTTTTCTACAAAAAAATAATTTTCTTGAAGAAAAAGCCTTAATATTAATAGTCTTTAGCCATCAAAGTTTAAACACAACAATCATAAGAAACTGTTGAGCTAAATATAAAAACTTGGTATACGTTTTGCTGACAATATTTCTTTGATAATGTAAACAACGTGATTCTAATATAAAAAAACCGGTTAAGTGCGAGTTGGACTCGCCCACCGACGCTTCCGTACCACTTTTAAAAATATACCTATGTCAACGGGAATCACAACTTATGAAAGTTGACAAATTTAACTTTGAGGGCATATGCACTCATTTTGTATGAATTACAAATATAAGTTTGTAATGATTTTATTCTATGAAATACCTATAAATTTTAATTTTTAAGATATTTTCTTTATTTGTATTTTAAGTCATGATTTCATGCCGATTTTTATATTTGTAGGTCCATGGGAAGTACCCTAAAGTTTTGATTATATGCAATCCTATAATGGTTACGTTTTTACCTTTAGAGGCACTGAACCGGTGTTGTCGGTGTCAAAAAAAATAGCATAATTTGTGAAGTAACACTAGTTCGAGTCTTTGTTTCTTTAATATTTCACATCCATTACTTATGAAATTACGTCAATAAGTCCCACGAATACGCCATAAATAAGTGTTATCTGTCGAGTAGTACAATATCTGCCTAAAACGATAGGTACGGATTCATAATCCATTCGATAATATTACAAATAAATAAAAATTTAATTTATAATAGTACAAATATCTAACAATTACCTAGGTAAATAATGCATGTCCTCTCCAGTATAAAGCAAAATATCTCAAAAACTACTAAATCAGTTTTGATGAAACTCTATCTGTTGTTTAATGAAATATTTAGAGTTCAAAAAAAAGTATAATTAAGATATATCTTTGGGAATCCTAGTTTGGTTAATATACAACATACTTTATTAAGTAGGTTAAAAAAAGACACGACGAGTAGAAAGAAGTACATATTATATGGTATAACTTGCGTAAAGTGTTGAAAAGAAAAACGTCAATTCAATTGAACCTGGTTTTTAATACATTTACAAAATATTTAATTAAAGTAAAAAAAGAAAAAAACCTTAACCTATAACTAATTACACAGAATATTCAAAATAAGTAGTTTCGCAACCATGTTAACACCGTAACCACACGTGTACCGGACCACTGCAAGGTCTACAAGCCGGTGCTTACGTAACCCACCTAGTATAGTAAGCACGAGGCGTGTTACTTTTCCTTTCATTCGAGTTCATTCACAAAAAGCTGTGCCGTATCTTATACGGTTAAGTGTATAAGGTTGCTGTCAGACGATATTAAAATACTAGCGAGTAGCGATCGGCTAAACCTTATTGTTATAATAGATAAAATATATCTAATAAAATAAATAAATAAATCAGCTTCATGTTGTATCCCGCATAGCTGTATGTGGAATTCAGCGGGGGGTATGCAAATAGAACCTAGTGTTAAGTGGAGTTGCGTATTGAGTGGCGGAACTAAGCCCCAGGATGCCTTGGTGCAAGAGCGTAAAAATTAAAATATTAATAAATAACAATTCATTTCCGCTATTGGGGTTCGTACCCACAACCTTCTCATTACACCCTAGTGCCCATGCGCCACGACCTCTTACGGATATAATGTTTTTACATAAATTGTAACCATGTGTTATTCTGATATACAGGTATATATCAGAACAACATGGTTACAATTTCTGTAAATCGATTTCTTTAGGTATTTACCAAAGTGTTTGCATTGTCACCAGTCAACTATAGTCAAACAATGTTTGTAGAGTACAGATATTTTGACATAATAAAGTTATCCTAGCATATTCCGTGAATTGACTACTGCTCTTGGGTGGTGTATATTGTTAACTTTCAGAGGCTGCTAGAAGCTGGTGAACCATCGAAAACCGCTGAACATACATGGAAGGTAATCGGATAGTTATCGAATTCTCCTACCCAGTTCCCTCTGCCTACCCTGCTATGCATACAGCGTGAAGCTGATAAAAAAAAACTATACTTACTTAGAGAGTGTCAGAACTGACTGTAAAATCAAATAACATCTGAGATAAATTTTATATTTAATAAATATATTTCTTTGTCATATTTAATTACAAAATATATTTAATATTTATTTTTTCTGGATAATTTAACCATTACCTATCATTTAGTTATGCATATCATTTAATTTTCTATCATTTAGTTTTAATCTAAGTCGCACGACATAGCCTCAAACGGCCACTTAGCATTCCATTCAAATCTAAAGACTAATACTTACTAGGTATATCTTCTAGTCGTTCTCCAACCATAATCTATATTTTAAAATTGACATATTTTACAGAGCAACACTCTACACAGCCTATATTTACTATCAGAAGCACACAACTTGTCAATAAGAAAAAAAATAATACTAAAACACTGTCTTTGAAAACGCACCGTTTTAACAATTTTACTCTATAAAAGTCTGGTTCAAGTTTTTTCATTCACACAACACCATAAATAGTATAAGCGTAACTAACAGTCGTATATAGACACGTTACAGGTACTGTTGTGTAAACAAAAAGGTCGTATCGGGTCTAAGTTACCGTTACCGTTTAACTGCCTATTGACAGGTTAAAATAACTGGCAGTTAAAATGTTTACTCAACGGTTAACGTAAAAGGAGTTGGAGTAGCCATTAGTTGTACTTAGTTATAGTAAAAATATATTTCCACTTTCAAAGTTAAACTCAGTTTGTAATATGTACCTATATTTTAAAACTAGACAAAGCGAATGATGGGTACCACAACTCACTACGAAACGTCCCGAATCAATCAGTCATCATAGTCATCAGAATCAGTCACATATAACAATATCAAAAATAAAAGTACCTCGAGTGTGAGAGAGATATTATTTAAATAAATTTCAATAAGGATTAAAAATTGCGAATGCAGTTAAAATTTTATTCAAACAAAATCAATTTTAAAATATGTAGAGACATAGCGATAAAATTTTTGCTCCTCAATATGTCATTACTTATGTCAGACCCATACATTTCAGACTTTTCAATTTGCTTTATTGAACACAGAGAGATTATATCGTTGCTATCTACGAATGGTCACGTCAAAGGTAATATAAAGGCATACGTTTTATTATAACTTTTAGATATCATACAAAAATATTTTTATTTTAGTTGAATACTATATTCTGTGTATAGCAGAAACACGCAGAGGACATCTAGTGTTAAGACTCTCCGTCTTTCAGTTTGTCTTGTTACCAGAGCATGGAATTTAAAATAATTTATTACTGCGAGAGGGATTTAAATTTACAACCATCGCGCTGACATATGTGCCCCTGCGCCACGACGTCATCTGAATATTAATTATACATTTTTACTTAAAAAAGAGGCCAAGTGCGAGTCGGACCCGACCATGAAGTGTTTCGTAGGAGCAATCATAGAGCAAGGACAACATATTCAGAGTAGTAAATTATCTACAACTATACAAAATATTTTCATTTTTATCGCCAACAAAAAATGGTTTGGTTTTTCATAGTGATTTATGGTATTAGTATGCATAATAAAGTAATTAATTGTGGTTTCCGAAAAAGTGCTCTATCTCAAAAATTGCTGACTGTAAACTGTCTCGTTTAAGCTAATTTCCTTTTAAAGTGTTTATTGAGATGTATAACGTATATATTTTTTTAATTTTAGCACTTTGAATGTGTCTATCTTTGGAACGATTGACTTTGAAAAAAATATGTTTTAGAAACCTCAATGAAATTTTGCCTATATATAGACACCCCACACGTATAGGTTTTAAAGAAAAAAAATTTTTAGTTTCAGTTCCATGTATTCAGCGGAGCCCTCCATTATTTTTTTTTTTAAATCGTAACATATTTTTTTAAACCGTAAAGCAGTCTATCTACGGGTCACTTAATAACGGAAGAGTTTTATATTATGATAATGAAATTAAAATAATTTAACGTTTAACATATTCTAGCTTAAACACTTTAAACTTTTAAATAACGCTAATCCTGTAAATCTAAGTCATCTCAACATATCACAGCAAAAGTAAATCAATGGATACCACGAGCAAATCAAATTTACACACGCTTTGCGAGTTAACTCAATGACATCATTGCATACTATCGGCACGAGTCTGTTCCTTACTTAACCGGACTAATTGAAAGTTCGTAATATTTTAACAATAGTATGCACAGCTACCTTAATAATATGAATGTTTCCTTGCACCACAGCACACCTCGGTTCCCCACTCTCAGGTGAATTCTAGAGGCATTGTGTGGTGATTGGCGGAGCTCCACGCCGCGCTTTGCCTCGTTAACAGAGCAAGGAAATAAAAATATTAAACACTATCATCATCATGAACAACTTATTTTCATAATTCTAAGAAAGTGCAAGCACTACTGGCCGTGTCAGATAAAAATCGTTAAAATATCACCTTGCAATTTTCAATTATTTTTTTGTCACAAAATATCTTATTGTGACTTATTTATAAGAGACAGATATACCATTTTTTCGAACTAATAAAATAGAACATTTCTTCCATACAATTGACATATATTTTACTATATTTGCAGCGCACGCGCTTAAAGCAATTCGATGGCGTTCATTATTATTGTTATTTCGTTATTAAGTGCTAACTAAGACGTACACCACGTGCACTTTTGAAGAACGTAGCTTTCATACAAAACCAAAAATAAGTAAATCGGACAGGTAGATCCAAAGAACTTTGCGTTTAAACAAACAAACAAACAAACTCTTCCGCTGTAGTATATTAGTATAGATATTTCATGTTCGTGATTGCAAATCAAGCTCACAATCTGTCGCGTTTTCAGTCACATGCTTATGCCGCTGTGATAGTCAATTTAAAAATATACTTTACTGTTTCCCTTCATGTATTTTTTAAATATAAGCCAATCTTTTGATTTTAAGCAAAGTAGGATCAGTCGTCGTGGTGTTCCTTGTGGGATGCTTAAGCAATAAAAGAGTGAAATTATGGTGATGATGGTTATGGTTATTGTAGTGATGATGATAATGATGGTTAAATAAATAAATAAATGCCGTGGTTAAGTTGGGAAATATTTGACTGGTGATCACAGTTGCTACCTTAAAAGATTTTATATTTATAATATTTTCGTTTGATGTAATAAGTCCCGTAAGCGGATAACAAAACATAATTTAATATAAAATATTTTGCAATTCTATATAATCAAGAAAGGAAAAAAAAATATAACATATAACAATTTTGGTATAAATGAACTTTTTCCTAATTTAAACTCTTCCCTAATTACTCCCAGATCTTTATAATAATACATTATGTCGTCGGTAGGTCAGTGATACGTGCCTATCTGATTTGAAATTTTGATTGCGGGTGCAAATGAATGTTTACATTTAAAGCTGGTTGGACAAATTAACGTCGGGTTCCTCAACGCGTAATTTATCTAGGTTTTCCCTATTTTCTTGCAAGATTTCTTTTTAGCTTTATGCTTTCTCCCGCAAAGCCGGAAAACGAACTAACAATCAGACCAAAAAAAAATAATACTTTAAAAATTTGGACGCGGTTTGTTAAAATTGTATAGATCAATCAACATTCATATTCTTTCTTATACAAAACTGTATTATCGTTATTTTCCTAATACCAAAAGCAGAAAAAAAAAGTATTACAAAAAAAAAACAGTTTCTTGATTGTAACACAAGGTTTCTCATAAAATGTAAACGCATTTCCACTTAAGTCCAGAACCAAAGGACAAGTAAGGATCGAGCCAAGCGAGAAAGGGGGTTATTTGCGAGCATACAGCGCGGCCCTCGCAGATGTTTTCTTAGAAGCGTGAATCATTAGAGCTAAGCTTAGCTTATTGGAATGATAAATATGCAGATAAGAAGCATCGGACGAAGCTATTAGACATCGTGTGGACTTCTATTATAGACCTTTAGATTTTCTAATGACATTATCAAGACGAAATTAAGAGATTTAATTCCCGTCCAATTTCTACAATAAATTATAGTTTTCCTTAACCATTTACCTATTCAAATTACAAAGCTTTTCATTTATAATAAAAACTTTTGTCATTACAAAAGTTTTTATTATAAATCAGTATAATAGTTCTTTTTAAATTTTGAGTGTCTGTCTGTGCATTTGTGCACGCTAATGTCAGAAACAGCTTAATCATTTTAAAGTAGTTTAAATTTAGTATTTGTTTAACCAACTCGTTTATAAATAAAAAAAATATATTGACTTAAAGTTTGTTGTTTGAAAAAATTGCTATAAATTGCATTCCATTGCGACACTTTTCCCTAATTTCCGTCGAATTGGGCCTTGTTTGTTGAGTGGCGGAGCTCAACATTGCGTCGTTATCAGAGCAAAGGAATGATAATATTAAATATTTCATTTCCTCAAGTGGGAATCAAACTCACAATCTATCGCATTTATAGTTGCATGCTTGTGCCCCCTGCATGACAACTGACCTCAACTTCATTGTAATAGTTATAACTACTATATTTAAATGGTTAAAAAGTAAGCATTTGTAAAACCAATTAGAAGTCATAGAAATTAATCCCTTCGTTTCGGATCTGTTTTAAGAGTACTTCTATATTTGGAAATAAATGGATACAAAATTAAACATTTTGTTTAATTCAATAATTTTTTCATGTTATGTACATATATTGTATACTTATGTATTAATTATCTAATTAAAAACCTAATTTATTTATTTGTTCGTTCCATCGCAGAAGGCTATATTAAATCAGGTTAACGTTTCGATTTAATTGTACCTGCGATCTGGGTTACCTTTACATTTAAAGACCGTGCCAAGTGGAGTAGGTTGAGCAGGAAGGCAAACCCTGGCAACATACGCCAAGATTAATGCCAGGAGGAAGAAGAGGTGTTATATAGAATTCTTCAGTCAAGTCAGTTTAAACGTCTCTAAGATTGATGAATACAGTAGTAATGGACCAGGTCACAGCCATCATACTTGCATGGACACATGCAAGTATGATTATGTGTAACATGAATTAATGACATAGTGAGAGCGAAAAAGTGACATATGTACATGTCTATGTACATTGTAAATAGGTAAAAATTCAAATTCTAATAATTTTATTCAAAATATGAAGCTTGTACTTCATGTTTGAATGTCAAATAATTTACATGAGAAAAACGCGACTTTTTTTAAATCAATTGTTTACAGATTCACACTTAATTATTTGTGACAATGATAGTTTAAAACAGACTGGAGCAAGCGTTTCATTCGTTCAAGGCGTGTTATCATCTATGAAATTAATTTGGCAATAACCTTTAACATAACTCTTATCCTCCTATTGTAAAAAGGTCCTATTTGAGGGATCCTATTGTAAAAAGTGTACACATGATCCCATAAAATAATTACGTAAATAAATAAATAAATAAATCAGCTTCACGCTGTATCCCGCACACAGCAGGATAGGCAGAGGGAACCTATTGTTAAGACACTCCGTTCCCCACTTTCCGTTGAGTGGCGGAACTCAACGCCGCGCTTTGCCTTGACACCAGAGCGAAGAAACGGAAATATATCGGATCGAACCCACACCCAGTCGCTTTTACAGTAACACTTTGTGTCCATGCGCCACGACTGGCCTCGAAATAATTACGTATAATAATAATAATCACGTCACAAACAATCTTTCCCAAATGATGCTCATTTGAAAATAGCTAATTTACCATATCACGATTCATTACTCTCTCTAACGATACAACGTTTGATCGTCACAGTGGAAATATTAAATCACAATTTATAAACTCGAATATCATAGCCATTATACGACGACGTCAAAGTTAAAATATTAAAAAAGTTATATTCTTAGTAAAAATGGATTAAAACAGTGTCTGAGTGAGCAAAAGATCCTTTAGGGTAGACATAGACAGCCAGATAGTTTCTGTTTCCTGCTAATTCGAAATTAGTTTTTTCTGTTGTAAGTGTATTTTCTGCCTATTTAAAAATTCATGATTCAAAGCGAGGCAAAGCGCAGCGTTAAGTTCCGTCACTCAACATGTCTCAAGAACTCGGCGGAAAGTGGTGAACGGAAATGTTTAAGTGTGTTTTAGCAATTCTCTCCCAGGTTCTCTACTATATGCGAAATACGTATTATATTACGTTAATAAAAAAAATAAGGGTTGTAGCAGCCCTCGCACCAGGATCCTTCATTTAAAACTCTATAATGAGACGGCATTGTCTACGGTGCGGGCATTAGCGGTCCATTATTACCATAGAGACGGGCGCTACGCAAATGATTTCACGGATTATGCCTAAGCTCGAAATCCTTTGTTTACCACTTACCTATTAAATTCAAGTTGATACTCTGGTGTCATTTCTAATATTACTGACATCATATATAGAAACATTTTTGAGTGCATTTTTTACTATTTCACCTTAACGCATATTTATTTATTAAGTTTGAACATAATAATTTTAAAGGTAACATTTTTTTATGCTAAGATAAATTTAACAAAACACGATGCAATCATGTGCCGGAAGTTCGAAACACATTCCGGGAATTTGCGTTCCCGTTACCCTGGAACGAGAATTGGAACATTTTCCAAAGCCGTAATGAAACAGCTGAAACACGTTCCTGATTTTTGCCAGACCGTAACATCACTAATATGTACCACGCCATGACTTAAAGTTTAATTTTTCGGCTAATGTTAATAAAACGAATAAATTAATCTCACACTTACTTGCCAGATAACACGAGTGATAAGCTGTCAACTTTAGTGACCTTCTCGTGCGCATAGAGCTCGTGGCACTTTAGGTGACGTACGTTTCGCATGCACATCAACACGCGGCGGAACTGCCGCCTGGACACCCGCAGCGGTTTGAACAGGGCTAAGTATACCTGGGAAATAGAGAAATGGTAATAAATAAAACAAAATAAATAATAGTAGTGGCGCAGGGGCTCAAGCTGTAACTGTAACGCGACGGTTATGGATTCGATCCCCACTCGAGGGAACGAATTATTATTAATGTTTAATTTTTTCGCTCTGGCATCAAGGCAAAAAACCCAGCGTTGAGTTTCTCTACCCAACATGCAATGTCTCAAAAAAAAAGGGGGGTAAGTGGTGGGAGGATCTTAACAATATGTTCCCTCTGCCTACATTAAAATAAATAATCTACGCTTAAAATAAATAATCATTCAATGCCACTGCGGTGCATTTGGTATATTTCTAAAATATACCAAATGCATATAGCAGGATAGTTAGAAGTAACCTAGTGTTAGGACACTCCGTTTCTCAGTTTGTGTGCTAAATAACGAAACGTTGAGTTTTATTATTCAGCACACAAAGTTTTTTGCGATTTGCCTTGTTGCCTGTTGACATATGTTAATTCTGTTTCATTAATTATAGTGTAATATAAGTCTTAGTCTGATTTAATTGAAAAAAATCATAGGTTCCTTTCCATCTAGCACACAACGTCCCTAAAAGAAACAAAATAATTTTTATAACCCTCGTTAAATTTATAATAACAATTATTTTTATACATGGGATACAATGTGAAGCTCAGAAAAATTATAGTATCCCACTACGTCACGTCTGCACCATTTCATTTGATTGAACTTATGTAAATTTCAAAGATACATATCCAAACAATGCAGATGCAGACTGTTCTGGATATATTCCAAAAATTCTTCGAAAACACAAGAAAACGTATTCAACCGTTGATCAATTCTTTTATTAGGCACTGCGGCAAACGGAGATTGTTTTCAAATTAGAAACAGTAGCTTCTCACTTTTTGTTGCAGGCCAGGGTAGGCTGATGGTACCTACCTGATGTTAAGAGAGACTCCTTCCTTCCTTTCTCAACACTCAACTCCAATTTCAAGTAATTGCGTGTTGAAATGCGTAACTCAATTTCCAGAGAAACGAAAATAATTTACATTTCTCCGCTCTATATATAGGTATATAATTATTACTCCGAATGATTATGGAACCCACAACTCGCTCCCGTTTGCATTTAGACTCGGTGTCACTATACTACAACGGCCTTTATTTTTAACTTAGGTAAGTAAATACTCAGATACTCTCTTATTTTTTTGCTGCCACGACAATTGCAATTAAACAAAATGATCCAGAAAACAAATATGCCAAGGTTACAGGTGAACAGACCATTCGTGACCGTAACGAAAGTTGAGCGCGTCGTAAAATCAGAACGAAATTACTTGTGGAGCAACACGATAGCAATATATAAATGCTTGCTTATTCTTAAACCTTTACAAATTTTATAGATACAAGAAGGTAATAAATATTTCAAAAGTATCAAAGCTAGTATCTAAAGTACCTACTGTATATAATTATGGGGTCGTCGTGGCGCCGCGGAACAGTGTTTGACTGTGAACGCAAAGTTTATTTAGTAATTTCTGTTTACTTTAACACTGTATCCCACACATGGAAGGATAGGCAGAGGGAAACTAGGAACCTAGTATTAAGACACTCCGTTCCCACTTCCATTACCCACTTCGCCGAAATTTTTGAAATTGCATAAGAATATAAAAACAAATGTAGATAATATGTGTACGTCACATTAATTTACCGAAGTCTCAGAGAATCTTCTTTGTGGCTGAAACTTGGACTATAAAGTAAGATTCAGGTTGGCTTCGTTTTAACTGATAGTATAAACTTACTATGAGGCCGGTCGTGGCGCAGCGGCACGAGGTGTGACTGCAAAACCGACTGGTTGTGGGTTCGATCCCCACTCGAGGAGATGAAATATTTACTTAAAATTTATAATTCCATTTCTTTGCTCTGGTGTCGAGGTTAAGCGCGGCGTTGAGTTCTGCCACTCAACACGCAATGCCTCCAGAATTCGGCAGAAAGTGGGGAACGGAGTGTCTTAACACTAGGTTCCCTCTGCCTACCCTGCTGTGTGCGGGATACAGCGTGAAGCTAATTTAATTTAATTTAATTTTTTTTTTAATAAACTTATCTTTTTACATACCTCACAATATAGTTATAATAGAATTCTTTTTAATTTACTTTCAGTAACACAATAGCTAATTTACAACAAAATCTGCATCAATACTAAATTAAACAGAACGTAATAGTAATCTCTCAATACTTAATTACGCGTAAGTAATGTAGAGCATTTACTGCTTAAAAATACTAAAAATAAGAAGGATAAGAAACAAGGCAATGATGTTTCATTATTGGTAAAACAAAACAAATAGGCCACAGTTGTACCACACGGTTATAGTCTTGCACTACATTCTGAATTATGAATGGTGAAGTGTCCAGCCAAGACGATAATGAACACATATGTCATCACGCTAACACTGCAAACCGAAGGTAAAATTCTTGGATATAGCGTAGCACAAATTTCTTGTTATACTACGTTGTATACAAGATTCAAGAAGTATTTAAGAAGTATTTATTTCATATTGGTTTAGAACAACAACTACTTTAATGCGTCAAATTCACCTTTTAAAACTGAATTTGATTCAATCTTTTAAAAGTGCAGTCAAATTCAATATCCTTCTTTCTTTTCCGAACTACGTTTGGGCACTTTATTATCTATATATATAAAAGGACTTGTGCTGACTGACTGAGGTAAGACGCACGCAGAGCCGTAACCGCTGATGGTAGAAACGTGAAATTTGGGCAGATGTTTACTATCATATTCTGGACATCCACTAAGAAGGGAATTTGAAAAATTTTAACCCTAAAGGGATGAAATAGGGGTTGAAAGTTTGTATGGAAAAAAAAAAAATCTGTACCGATTTTTATAAAATTTGAAATTCAGACTCTTAAAGATATTTCATTGAACACGTGTTTCATTGTTTTTAAGAATTCACCCCCTAAGGGTTCAAATAAGGGGTTGAAAGCTTATATGGAAAAATCTTTAAATTGCCACCGATTTTTATAAAAATTTAAATTCAGACTGTTAAAAATATTTTATTGAACACGTATTTCGTAGTTTTTTTAGAATTCACTCCTAAAAAGCGGGCGAAGCCGCGCGCGCCCTCTAGTTAGCTATAATAGTCTGTAAGTGAGAATCTAATATCAAGACATTTTATAATTCCTTTTTTAGCTTTACACTGTATCCACGCTATATGTAAGGGATAAGCAGAGGGAGCCTGGGAACCTTTCTCACATTCCACCAAATTCTTGAGGGAGCCAGATATATTTAATAAAATAATATTTAATATTTCTATCCCTTGAGTGGCAATCGAACCTGCAACCGTCCCTTTAACAGACTTTGTTACATTCCGCAAAAAATTCGAGACATTTTGTGCCGCAAAGTGGAGCACAATGCCGCACTTTGTGTTACCAGAGCACGGACATGAGAATAATTCATCGGGTGAGAACTCAACCCAAAACCATTGCACTTATAGAATCACGATGTCTTACTATGCCACGATGCCTTCAATATTTATTTTTTTGAAATTTGAAGGTAATATACTCGTACATATGTAGATAACACATTAAATATGATAAGCATACCAAAATTCATTTAAAATGTTGAATGTTAGAAAGTTTGGGGAAGTATAACTTCTAATACAGTAAATGGTCAGGTAGAGGAGCTTTGTAAAAATTACCTGCAGAGGTGCTATTAACAAGGGTATAAATAACCATACAAAAGACATAAGGGTTGACCAGGCTTATAATTGTAAATTATTGTTTGTTATTCATATTGACTGAATATTTTAGCTTCACGCTGTATCCCGCATATACGAGTAGGTAGACGGAACCTGAGAACATAATGTTAAGACACTTCGTTTCCCTTAAAACATTTTCGTCCCATACTTTTCGCCAAATTGGCATTGTGTATTGATTGGCGGAACTCCACGCCGCGGTTTTACTCCTGACCAGAACGAAGCTATGAAAGTCGTCTGTCACGTTTTCACTCGGACGCGTGCCACTGCGCTACAACTTAAAAAAAACCTAACCTAGTGTTAAGACACACAGTTTCCCACTTAACAACTTAATATTTTAGAATTCATGCCTAATTAAAAACAAAAGTAGCGTCTCATGCCTAATTAAAAACAAAAGTAGCGTCTTTAAGCTTTTCTTTTTTTCTTTCATAGCAATATAGATAGAATCTCTCTTTAATGTAAGTGGTAAAATAATACTTCCTTCCTCACAATCCTATCAATTTTCGGGACATTGCGTGTTGGGTAGCGGAACTGATCGCCGCGTTTTGTCTAACAGAGCGGAAAAACGACAATAATTATTAATATAACCATTTAACCGAGTGGGCATCGAGACTACAACCACCACGTTTGCAACCAAACGCTGTCCCATTGCGCTACGTCGACCTCAAATTGAAGTAAAAGCAAATATAATTTTTAATATCTGTACATGCTTTCCAAGTAATTTGTGCTACACAAGAGGAAAACGCAAGTTTGAACAATTTTATGATTGACCCTGAATGAGCTTTACATAAATCCTTTTTCAAATTGACCTTAAAGTAGTTATTATTCAGAAAAAGGTTAATTCTTCACTTATAGCATTTTTTAAAATTATTCTTTAATTTCATATATGTGTTAGCATAAGTTACTTATAATGTAGTAATAGGTGTCACTGTAATTACGAGTACGTCATTTGATATTGTTTCCATTACCGATTGTATTAAGTGGCGGTAGTGTGCTGCGTCTTTTCCGGTGGATTTCCAATATAAGCACAAACGACACGGCACTCATGCCCCAGCCCGCTCGTCGATTGTAAGCCGAGGTTCGAGCCCCGCAGGGGGCGCCCTTACAGTCGTCGACTCCTCTCAAGCAGC